>JAJMLU010000283.1:20834-43998 GCA_030569835.1 Pichia sp. NRRL Y-27261
TGATAACAGGGAAGATCTTACCAACAAAGGTCCATAAGAGCAAAATTGCAAAGTTAATAGGGGTCAAACAATCCTTTGAGATAATTCTGAAGTTAGCAACAAATGGTGGAAGATATTCTAAAACGTTTTCTGGTAAGTAGGTATCAAGAGTGGTGGAGCTGTATATAGCTTTTATGACAACAGCTGTTTCAAGGAAGAAAACAAGTTCGTTGATGGAGTATGGGTCAGTTAAGTAATCTTTAATTTCATCGTTCTTATCTTCAATGTATTCAATTAAGAAACCTTCCTTGATAGCTTCGATTAAAGTTGGTGGAGAATAATCGAAATCGAAATCATCTTCGTCGTATTCGTATTCTTCTTCGTCATCGTCTTCTTCGTCTTCATCACCTTCAGCTTCTTCGGTGTCTTCTTCATCATCATCTTCATCATCGTCTTCTTCTTCAATGACATCGACTTCCTTGACATCGCCGTCTTCACCTTCGATGAAGACAGTCTTCTTTGGGGAACCGATCTTGGATAAGACTGCAAATTCGTAGTACTTGGAGTTTTCGTCGAACTTGTCGGCGTTTGCAGTGAAGTATTCTCTGACAACATCGTAGACGTCCTTCTTGACCTTGCAGTCGGCAATGTCGATGGCCAAGTCTTCTGCGATTTCGACTAATTGGGTCTTTGTTTTCTTGGAGAGGGAGGACATGTTGCTGTGTGGATGCGGGCTTTTGCGTGTAGCTGTGTGGAGGCGTGGAAGGGAGGAGGGGTGCAGGGGGCAGGGGGCCTTCCAGAGGAACAGAGATCAATGTGATGGAAAACAACAACAACAGCAGCTGCTGAGCACCTTCTTATACTGGCGGTGCACTCGCCACCCGCCGCAGCGCTTTTTTCTCTTTTCCGCTGCCTGGCGTGTTTACCTTTTGCCCGAAGAGGCCTTTTGCTGTTTTCTGTTTCAGCTGTGTTTGCTGTTTGTTCTTGGTTTACTGTACATTTACACATGTGCTATCCACTATCGACCGTCCTCTACACGGCCTGCTTGTACTTCCAGTAGCCGCTGCGCACAGGGTCCAGCTCTCCCCCGAGAAGCTCGTACACAGCAGCCATCTCGGCACGGGCACCGGCGTCACGGTACATCTCTCCTAGGAGTTCGAACGCTGGAACGGAGAGTCTCTGCTCCGAAAGCTGTTTCTCAACGTCTTCACGGGAGCACGTGTACTCTCCGACAAGAGCTTTGATGTCAAGAACACACTGTTCCACTCTGGCGTCGGCTGCTGCCTGCGTTTTGCACACGCTGTAGAGATATTTCATGTAGTTCCAGCTCGATGGATTCGTAATGGACTCTCTGATGCTCTTGGATGTGAATGCAACTTCCTTCACAACAGTGTCAACGGCAACCTTCTCCCTGTCATCTCCGAAACTGACGAAGTTACGGAAGTTCCACGCGGAGTTGTTTCGTACGTCTCTCTCAAGCAACATCTCTGTGTATTCCAGCTCTTTGGCGTCACGGAAAAGACCGAAATGGTCAACAACCCAACGCTTGTGGGACCAAACGTGGTAGTTCTTTTCATCGCTCTCTAGCATCTCTCCAATAATATCGTATTCTGATGCCAAATCGTATTTACTCTTATCACCACCATACGCTGATTCAATAACCATCTTAATCAAGAGCTCTCTATATTGCCAGATTTGGTAGTTCTTTTCGTTATTGAGTGCAATTTCGTTACACCATTCGAGTTCGTCCTTGATATCGTATTCTCTGCTTTCGTATAACGACTTCACAATGTCAAATTTATAACTCCAAACGGTATAATGCGCAGGCACCAGTGAAATAGCATAACATGCAACATATTTAGCCCTCATGGAGTATTCCTTCTTCTCCATCAAGGCACGCAAGTATGAAAACACCATCTTGAATTCAGGCGTGTACATGATTCTACAGAGAACAATATCATCTAGTCCTTCTGGTGCACCGTCTTGTAATGGCACAATATCGTCAAAGTTGTATTCGTCAGTGTTCATAGTTTCTCCCGACATGCTCTGTATGTTCAGTAGTTCTTCTTGATATGTATCTCCTAAATGGCCACAACTGGTGTGTGCAGAACATGGTCTATCTATATACACCCCACAGGAGAACCCATTTCCATCTGCCCAGAGAGACGTCTCAGATTCGAAGCTCCATGTCCCAGCACGGGCGAGTTGCCTCATTGGGCCGTCTCAATGCTGCACGCACTTTGCAAGTTCACGGGGTTCCCCATTTTCCAGCCATTCGAATTAAGATTGCTTCTTGATTCTTCGCAGATACGAAATACAAATCCAGTTAATACAAAGTGTACAATGTTTACATAGCCATATTCCAGCATGCCAATAATATAATAATAATGTGCTCGTTTAATTCAAGCAAGGATCGGTGATCAGATACTTTTAACGTCCAGCTGCCATCTTGGCCTTACAATCATCACAGTACCATTCACCCTTTGGAAGCTCTTTCAAGCCAGTACAAGGTAAGTGGAACCATTCCTTCTCACAGTTTTCTCCATCACAACCCACCATCTCACCATAAGAGACTTGTTGACAGTAACAATAGACCGGTTCACCTTCATAATTGATAGGAGAGGTTGGAATGTTAGCCTCCTTATTACTTGCAGCCTCCTTTCTGGATCTAGACGACGTGGACGCTGATACTCCGGTATCGGTATCGCCGCCTCTGCCCCTGGATTTGGATCCTCCATTGGATGGCTTGGAGTCGTTACCGTTGACACCACTATGTCCGTTACCACCAGCGTAATAGCCGTTTTTGGCAGCTTGCGTATCGTCTTTCTTCGTTTCTTTCTTAACCTTTGAGCTTTTACTCTTCTTAGTGGTTCCGTTTCCGTTGGCACCGGAAGTAGATGTGTTAGCTCCCATGTTTGCATATTCATCTTCAGCGTGATTCTTTCTCTTCTTTGATCCTCCTGATGCAGTAGCTGTCGATATATTCGAATTCACAAATGAATTATTGCCAATGGTATTACTAGAGTTGGCCGCATTGTGTGCTCTTTCCTTCTTCTTACTCTTCTTTGTAGTGGATGGACCCGCAGAATCTTCGGCTGCTGTACCTTCATAATCATCTTCGAATGCACTGGTATTACCATTTCCACCATTTCTGGCCTTCTTTGCAGCCAAGGCCTCTCTTCTGCTTTCACTACGTTGTTGCTGTAATGACTTAGGCTCACTGACCTTCATACATGGTTCCCATAATGGTCCGATTCTAATGATTTCGGGTATTTCTCTTTCAATAATAATTTCGTAGGCTTGATCGAGCTTAGTGATGTATTTCCTAACGTTATCGGAGGCGATGGTGGCAACATGCATCTTTTCTTCTAAACATGGCATGATTTCTCGTATACACTCTCTAATCCTGGTTAATAAAAGTCCTCTCTTTGGATGATTCTTTCTCATTGTCAAAAATCTCTTAATATAGGCTTGTAAATGTGGAACCGTGTAAACACATTTTGCTTCGATCTCTTTCAGTAAAGTGAAGTAGCTGATGATATCCTGTGGCAAGGCTTGCAACGAATCTGTTAATTCGTTCAACCCAAAACAGATATCAGAGACTTCTGGATTGGAAATAGTCTTCACAACACGATGTTTGTATTTCATCTCGTCTTGCTCTTCTAACTGCTGCTTTTGCTTTCTGTCGATCAAGCGTTGCGACTTGTTGCGGGGAGGAAGTGTCTCTGTGGTCATTGTACTGTGCGTGTGTCGTTGGTTGCAGACTTCTGCAGGGCTCTCCATGTGGCACCTCCTGTGTAGAACTGTGAACTCCAGGAAAGGCCGTCTGATTAGAAGCAGTGCAAAATGCGGGACAAAGAAATTTGGAAATGGCTGGGAAAACCCGTGCACGCGCATTTTCGTCATGAAAGTTGGCCTTTGAGATTTCCCTGGTTTCATGTATATGGCATGCATGTGGGTTCTAATAACACAAAGATGTAAGGTCTCTACATGCCAGCCATGTGGAGAAACACAAGAATATATATACCGAATACGCATAATGTGGTGAATCTCTTTTGCCAGAATTCTAGGAGATTTCAACATGACGGTGGACATACAAACATTCCCTTGATTTCACCGCTACTTAGTCACAGATTGCTTGGAAAAACACAATTTCTCTCCAATGTGGACGAAGAAGCCATCTTAGAGTTATTGCAATCGATTTCGGATATACCAGTTGCAAGATCAGCATTCACCTTTGTCAATTTTAAAGATTTACCACATGCTAAAAACTTACCAAAGATTCCTAAAGAATTGAATGATGAATCAATTTTGAAATACGTGGATGAGTTAACACACTTCCAATATCACAGAAATCATACTGTCAAAATCAGTGATGCATTATTAGAAATTGTGAATTATAGCCCTGCATTGTTTTCTAAAAAGGAATACTTAGATATTATTGGTTTTTTCCATCATGTAGCAAATGATAAGATCGGTCTTAAAATTTTAAATATCATGCTGGAAAATACCGAAATTAAACAAGATATCGATTTTGATAACATCTTGCTGAATCGTGCGATCCGACCATCTATGTACAGACAGAGGTTGGAAAGATTAGAATTGTTAAAAGACAGAGATATAAAAGCAAATGATAACACTTGGTATTCTATTTACCACATGTTTAAAAATCCAGAACCTCAAGTGCAAATGATCGATCTGATGAAAGAATATAAAGTCTCTTCTGAACCAATAGTAAGATCATTGAGCTCGATAGTCAACCACTTGACACCAGAACGTTTATTGTCAATATATGATGATAATGACATCACCCTAGGAAGCAAAGCAATGGATCCCATCTTATTCAACCAATTGATTGCTTGCTATTTGAAGGATGACAGAATCGAAGAAGCATGGTCTTTGGTCACATGTGAAGACACCGCCAAAGTCCTCATAAGTAAGGGCCTTTTTGTTACATTTACCAAGCATTTCTTCCAAAATAAACAAATAGGTTTTGCATTTGCATTTGCTGAATACTTGCACAGAGTGTACAAAATCAACACAAAGAATATTTTGAAAAGTATGTTAATCAACGTTTATTTAATCGATTGTCCGTACTTTGAAAACTGGAGTTCCATAGTCAGAGTTTGCTATCCAGAATTGAAAAATCCCAAGGCTTTCGTCAATACAAAGACAGTCTCAAATTTGAATGATTATTGTGATTTACATAACATTAGAGAAGACCTGAAGATAATCGAACAGAAAGATAAAGATTTCATGAAATCCATAGATTCAAAGTTACTATGGAAGAAGGAACCTAAATTCAAGCTTTCTGATAACAATCCTGTATTTATTGAATTTGCAAACACTCTTGGCCAAACCAACTAATCACCCCCCTCAAGACTACTGTATATAGCCTGTGTATAATATAATAACGGCACCGATGTATTAAAATGATTACGTATTAGAAAAACTGAATGAAATGAATATAAAAATGATAATATACAACAGTAGATTAAAAATAGATTATTCGTGTAGCAAAAAAGGTGAATATTAAATAAGAGTTTTCAAAATCAAAAAATAAAGAAAATCATTGCACGTTTTTGAAACGTTTTGATGATAAATCGTTAGAATCGTTCAAATTACTTTGGTTGTATGGACGCTTCTTATTATTTGCATCCAGGTCTGTAGTGCTCGTATTGTTGGAGCTCAATTGAGAGTGTGATAAAACTGGTGTGTGGATTGGTGTATCTGGATTAATGAACCCATCAACACTGTTAAAGTCAACAGGTGTACCCGAGTTACCTGTGAGTTCCAAAGGTTGTTGCAAGAAATCATCTACCTTGAATTCATCTGGTATTGACATATTGTCTGCATCAATGTTCTCATTGTATTTGTTTAACCAATCATGAACTTGCTTCAACGTGCCTTGATGTTTATGCAATTGTTGGTGTATGTTACCCATAATCTGATGATGATCATTATCGATTGGAGTCTTGATGTTGTCTCTTGTAGAGTTGAATGAATTAGGATCATCATACATTGGGACACTACTAACAGAGGTAATAGGTGTGGCATCATATACTTGAGGTTTAGCAGTTGGAGTTCTGTAGCCAGGATAGTTGCTATTACTTGAATTGTTGACAGCCATGTTAACATTAGAATATTCTTGTGGTTGTTGTTGCTGTTGTTGTCTTGAACTTGGTCTTGAATTATTTTCCATATAAGTGGAAATTGAATTATTAGAATTGTTGAATGTTTCAGGACCTCTACGAATTTCTTGAATAGAAGAGTCATCTTCACCACTAGTAGGAATATAACCAACACTATTCAGTCTAATCTCATTTGGCTTTGAACCGTTTGGAGACTCATGAGACTTATTAGTGAGCATCAACTGTCTTCTAGCAACACTGTTCATATGTTGGACGGAAGGAGCATTTGGCGGATATTGAGTATTTGATGATGAGTTGTACATTTGTTGAGATGGTTGAATTTGGTTTTGGTTGTAATACTTCAATTGTTGACTATTTGAACCAGTTTCAACCATGTTATTGGAATTCATGTTAGAGTTATTCATGGAATTCATGTTAATAGTAGATGAACTATTGTTATTATTAGCATTCAATGGTGTACTGCCAGTTGACACGTAATATCCATATTCGTTAGGATAGTTTGAATTATAGCCATTCAAGTTGTTGTTTGTATCATGCGGAGTATTTTCATCTAATTCAACTAAATCACCAGGTGTTGTCATTTGTTCAATTAATCTACTAGTGTTGTTACCATAAATACTTGCCAAGAATCTCATGATCTTATCTAAAGTTTCAGATTGAATCTTATGACGTTCTCTGGCAATGAAATTTTCTTTCCATAACAGTTCATTATCTTGTCTAACCCTTTTGAGGTCTTCAGAAATCATCATTTGGCTTCTCTTCATTTGCTCTAATTGTGACAACACATGTTTGATATCAACATCTTCTTCTTCATTTTCCTTTGCTGGTTTATTTCTGACGATTTTGTCTAATAAATCTTCTCTGCCTCTGATGAAGTTAGGATTTTCAAATTGTAAAACTTCTTCAGTTAACACCAGGGCACCAGAGTTAACATCTTGAACTTTATGCCACCCATACATATTTAATTGTCTGATGAATGAAGCTAAGTTGTTATGCTTGAAATATTTTGGTAAGACGTATTTCATGAAACTTTCACGATCTTTAACTTGGAACGCATCACCCTTCTCCATCCAGGAGATATAGTGATCATTTGAAGGATCATTGACCATCTTCCATAATTTAACAACGAAAGCTGGTCTTTTAGCGGGCACGACAGGTTGGGATTTCTTTTTAGCATGGGATTTCTTAACTAAAGAATTAGAATGTTCCATATCTTGATTTGAAATTTCACCAGAGACTTTACCATTCTCATTATCAATGTCATCTAACAAATCATCCTTGGCAATGTTATCGTTTTCATCATTACTGGTAATAGGATCTACATTGCTATCATTCTTATAATAGTTTGATAATGTATAAGTTTCATGTAAATTATTTGAGGAGTATGATTTATCAGGATTTAGCGGCGTTAATGATTGCATGTATGGTGTGTTTTCGTTGGTATCAGGAGACACGATAATTGGAGCTTGGGTAGCATCTGATTGAACGTTATTGGTGGTTTTATTAGAGAAAGTTCTATTGAGAGATGTGTTTAATGAAGCATTTGAACTTGCGTCATTCATAAAGAGTGGAATATCATTTATTTCATTATCGATATTATCCAAGTTGGTGTTTATAGATGGGTCGTTGAAGTTGATCTTGTTGAAAGAATCGGTGTCTTGATTAGACTGGGACTTTATATTTTGATTCTCCATTGCAATACGGTTTTATGTTGTTGGGTAATTTATCGATTCAGTGTTACTGAGTGGCAAATCGAGTATTCGGAGAGCTCTGTAATTGCTCTAGCGATTGTGTCTATATATGAGAATCTCTGAAGCAAGATTGTGCGAGTGTGAAAGTATCTGAAGTTACTGGAAGTGAATTCGGAGATGAAAACGTGTTATTATCAGATAATCTATAAGGTGATTGTTAATTGTTGTACTATTATACAATTGACTTGGGACAGCTCGGGGGATGTTGGCAGCCAGTGTCTCTGTGTTGGGGGGTGAACTTGTGTTGTTGAACAGTTGGGGGAGGAGGAATCAGGGGATAGCAGGGGTGGATGTGGGAGTATCTCGTGCTGTAATAGTGTAGAATCCAGATGTCCCGTATAGGCAACTCATCCTCTATTACGTCTGTCCCACAAGAGGGGGCAAGTCTTTTTCCACGACCTTCCATCGCCTTCCATGGGATTTCCACGTTTTGGCTCGTATTTTGCTCTTCGCAAATTGTTGGCGGCTGCCGCATTGGGAGCGTTGAGGTTTCTTTGGATTTTAGCCTATGTACACGCACGTGACTTTGTGTGGCCGGTCACGTGACCTATTTACAAATTTATTTTCATGTTATGTTAGTCTACTTAGTCACATCTACTCTTTCCCCTTGTAGGTCACAGTGATGTCCACGTTTCTGTTCAGGACACGGTTGCTGTCGACGGCAAGCTTCAGACGTCTCAAGAAGGCCCTCTTGACGTACTCGTTCTCGTCAGCGTTGTCGGCGTAGTCAACGCTTTCGCTTTCGGCAGCAGGGGTGGTTTCATGGTAGGTTCTCAACACAGAACGGTCGTCTGTGATGCTATCCTTTATCAGTATCACCTTCTCTCCAGAAGCAACCTTGTCACTGAAATACACACTCTTCGAAGCGTCAAGTCCAATCTCCTTGGTATCGTACTTTGCAATCTTTAAATCTGGATTACTTTCTTCACTATTATTGCTGAATTTCTTATTAAGCTTGCCTAATTCCTTGTCAGTTAATTTGACAACGGCAAACGTCTTGTATGGACCAAATGTAGAGGTGATGGCGTCACATCCATTGTTGTCGATAAGTGAAATATCATTTTTCGTGGTGTCAACACGTCCTTTGATTTCTTTGACAACATCGTTTAATTTACCAAGTTCGTTGGATCCAATAACAATCAAATTGTGACTTGCATTTTCAACGGCAGGTATTTTACTCTTATCAACAGAGACTTCTGTGACAACACAGAGCACATCTTGAGCAGCTGAGACAATGCCATATAAGAGGGAATCATCACTGACACCATTATCATTCTTCTTAAGATCCAATACCATACCATCCATTAACACGCATTCAAGACCGGAAACAGAATCCTTTCCAACCTTGTTATTAATCAATCTGTTCTTGAAATCATTTAATTGAATACCACATTTCAGCAAGAATAAATCGGATGCTCTTAATTCGGAGTTCAAATCATATTCAACTCCGTTTTCTTTGAAAATTTCATTCATTTGTTGATTGGTAGATCCAAAACCAAATCTGATTATGTTATTGTCCTTGTCATTGACTGGGGTTTGGAAATATTTATAGTTGATTGAAAACACTAACCCTTCAGGCTTAACACCCGAACTTTCTGTATACACTGGAATCTTAAACTCATCACAATGCTTTAAGATTAAAGAAACATCCTTGGTAGATTCCGGATACCAAATAAATTCTCTACCTTCCCACGTCTTCGGATCTTTACCAAAGAAAACATCTCCCAATCCATCTTCAGAATTCATAACATCGGAAATGTCCTTATTACAGTATTTTTCATCATACAATGCTTGATTCTTACCATATTTCATATCAACTTCAAATCCCTTTGATTCTAAAATTCTCAAGATGCATCTTCTGAACATATCATATTGTTTATTTTCTCTTTCCTTATCAACTTTCTCGTATTCAACCAACAAATCAGTTGGCGTTACAGATTCGGCTGGGAATAATGTGGCAGGTGGTGATGTTAATATAGTGGTTTTACCTAATGTGTAACCGGCACCCATAGCACCGACAATCAAGAATAACTGAAATGTAAATGAAGAATCGAATAGTGAACCTGATGATTTAGAATCTTCTTTGCCAGCATCACTTCCTGATTTAGTTACACCTTTCTTGATAGTGCTAGCACCTGTTTTAGTTGGACCAGTAATAATTGATCTTTCACCAATCACTGATGATGACTTTAGAGTGCATCTCAGACCACTAAAACTAGATCTAAACATTCTTGAATTTCTAGTCTGGTTGTATGTCTTAAAGTTTGAGTTGGCCTGCTGTGTGAAACTCGTACAGATAAAGAAAGATGCATCGATTCCCCGCTATTCCTGGCTGGAATAATTTCTTCGGTTCATTTCTGAGCCAAAACCGGAAAAAACGTAGCGTCGATCGACGAATCGAGCTTCACATGATTTTCTCCCGAGCTGGGTTAAACTACCACTTTTACACTTCGTTTTCTATAATAACGGTTGTATTGTATTACTTTCGGCTATAAAGATCACTATAAACATATTTGAAATCGTTATAACAAGTTTCCTATCTACATGGTGCAAGTATGAGGTGAAATTTTCATTAAAACCCTACTTATTTATTTCTTCATATTTTGCATGAAGTTGTTCATCTTTATATTTTGGATATTCTGCTTCTTGATGATTCTTCTGTTGTATCTGAACCAATCTTCTTTCTTTAATTCTTCAAGTTGGAGTTCCTTGTCGAGTAATCCCCAAAGCCAGTCTGGGTATTCTTCATCCTTTAATGCAACAGTTGGCTTACCGTTCTTGTAAATGTTTAAATTCATAGCTGTGCCTTCCTTACATGAGGACTCGAGTAATGCACGACTAGTGCTGAACTTCCTGAGTGTTTGTCTGAACATATCGGGTTGTGTTGTTGTGTGTTTAGCCTCTATACGCCTCTTTAATGATCACGAATGAGATTTCGTCAACGTCGTCTCCATCACTGGAAAATGTGTTGAACTTTGAAGGTGAGCGAAGTTCGATTTTCAACATTTTTGATTTTTGTGCTCTATTAAAATTTACTATGTGTTACGTAAGCTCTCTATAAATGTGGGTGGTACGTAGTGGGGTGTGGGGTATTATACAAGTACACAACCACGGGAATAAAACAGGGTCTATTCCGACCATTCCAGCATGTTGCTATGATTTTCAATTTGCTGCACCTTCAATAATTTCCTGATTGGATTAGGTTGGAGTTTTAAACAACAAAGAGTGGCAGTCGTATTTTCCATTGACATCCTTCCAAAATTTCAAATTTTGAAATTCCTTTTTGATGTTCTCATAAACCTGCTCATCAAATGGGGCTTTGTTTTGATAAATACAGGCAATTAGCTGTGTTAGAGGAATAACTTCCACACCCGCCCGTTCTTGCAGTAATTTCATAATGTAACAGAAGAGTAATTTATTATCGATTTGTGTGATGTTTTGTTTAGTAAAGAATTCATAAATTGTTCTATAATCATGCAGTAATGTGAATATTATCTTTCTATTATCAACTCCTATTTCCGAGTCTAGACGGTTGACTATAGAAAGACAATTCCAGATTTGGTTGGTTTCTAAGAGTCTTTTGACGAGTGTATTCCAGCACCCTGTTGTTACGAGTTGTTGTTTATTTCCTGAAATTTCATCGATCGCAAGTGTATATTGGTTTCTATGTGTTAAAGCTTCGATGTAAATTTGGAATAGTTTTTTTTTGTCTGTGTTTTCATTTATAAGTTGCATACGTGTAAAACTTTTAATGATTTTGTCAAAGTTCGGTTTCTGACCTTTGGAAATGGTACGATTGATTGACACCGATGTGCAATCCTCATATATCGTCCATTCCAATATGTTTTTATCAACGCCTTCATTGATAAGTGATTTCGCCAACGCCAATCTCTTTTTTGATGGCTTCTCAAGATTTCGGATCAAAATCCGTGTTGTTAAATCTGTGGATATTTTCCATTTTTCAGTTCCAATTTCAAGATATAATTTCAATGTCTTTTGTTGATATTCACTATTGGAAACATTCTGGAGTTTGTATATCAATAAGTGCAATGTGTTTCTGTTTGGAACTATACCCAGTTTTTCGAATTTGTTAATGACTTTAAAGATTTTCCATTCTATTGGATAATTTCCGAAAAATTTGAGGAATTCATGCATGATATCTATATCAACTAAACCATCAAATTTGTAGATGTTCTTCAATAATTCGTCCATTTGGCAAAACAAAACTTTTTCTAATCCCTTGGAATCATAATTGAAATCAATAGAATTGACTTCGATAAGATATTGTTTGAATGAATCTAGATTTATATTGGTTGGAAATTGCGGAAGATTGACATCATAATCTTTAACGGAGTTCTCTGTATGGACTATGTTTTCGTAAAAGTCTGTAATGGAACTAGTATAAGCTGTATTATCATGGCTTTTTCTTATCATCTTTAGATTTTTAGTTTCAGTAGGATTTCTTTGCATTGCATATTTAAATGAGTTTCTTACATTGTGTTTAACTTTATTCGCTGATATTTCTCGATCTGACACAAATTTGACATTCAACTCTTCTTCATCAAGGAAATACTCTATGGCTGTATCATAATTATTGTTTTCTGGATTGTTATTATGCAGTTCGTGATCTTGAATTAATGAACCATGTCCGGATAAACTCAGAGAACGGAAATCTGAACTTTGGAATATTCGATCTTGGGAATTTTGAAATAGTCTATCTGATGTGGGTAGTTGTTGTAAATCAGTTACTTCCTCATTGTCTTTGTTATTTTCATGTATGCTGGACTTCTTTGAAACAGTATAGCTTGGATTCAGTGCAGACGGAAAGGCCGATGTTGTTTGATGTCGTATGAATTTGTGATATCCCAGACAAATATGTCGTGAGGGCGATATGGGGATGTTTTTAGGAAAACCCCAAGCCATTTCCTATATGTATATTTAACACAATATCTTTGATATATGCGCCTTGTAATCTGACAAAGTGTATTTAGGATTATTTGCTAAATCCAGGACGGGAATTCATGTTAAACTGAACTGTCAGATTAAAAATTACATAGAGGGGAACGCTCACTAAGAAAAAAGTGAAAAATCGGAAAAATGGCAGCGACTATCGACGCCTGCCAAAATAGGCCCTTTATGTCGATTGTGTTCAACAAGTAGTGTTGGACTCGTATCCATCAAGTAACAAACACTACACAAAGTTCAAAATAATACCGTACGTCATTTTATTATTTAAATACAAAAACTATATACCAATGTGCGTTAATGATGATTTTATGATTGGATAAACTATGAATCATTGTAATGGTTCAGTTGAACTACTTAAACGGTTAAGGTGGAGGTAGACATCAGTACCGTAACCTTCCATACTGATCAATTTCAAATCACCGGAGAAATATCTAGCATATAAACGGGAGTGTGGTAAACCAACACCCAAACCCATGAATGGAACCTTATGGTTATTGTGGAAATCTTCTAAATCGTCTTCTTTGATTTGCTTTTCTGCAGATGTGTAGAAATAAGTCCAGATTAATGGAACTGCGGATCTTGGGATTCCTCCCCCTTCATCTGATATCTTGATGGTAATATCTTCATCACCCTTAGCGACGATAATTTTAATTGGTGGATATTTGATATCATCTAAATCAACACCTGGATGTAATTTACTGTGATGTTCGATTGTAGCTCTTAAACTGTTCTTCAAGGTTTCAAATAACATATGCACCAAGTGACCAGGAACGTATCTGAATGTCAAGTCTGATGGACAGTACATTTTCACCTTTGGGACTTCCATGACATCGAAATGTTCTTCACAAGCGAATCTGGCGGCATCAATTGCGTCTTGGATGATATCTTTAATATTACAATGTAGACAAATGATACCAACGTAATCGTCGTTTTGCATATTCTTGGATGACTGTTGGTTGATGGCGATGGTTTGACCAATTAACATTCTGATACCGATTCTACTCATATAAAATCTATCCAAGAATTGATTGATAGGACTGTTTAAATGCTTGTAATTGTTCTTTTGTTTCCAGTTTTGGACACCTCTAGCCAATGTTGCAACGGTTGCATCGTGTCTTCTCTTAATCTTAACTAATGTATCCGTGACTAACTTGTTGTAATCTGTAACTTCCTTTGGGTATACGATATCATTTGGTGCACTTTGATAATATGTTTTCAAACCGATTGGTCTTTCGAATTCTTCGAATTCGTGGCTATCGCTATTTTGTTTAGCTTCTGTGCTCAATTCTACGGTATCTGTCGATTTTTCAGCGGACTCATCAGAACTTTTACTTCTATTTCTTCCAATGACGATACCATCATCTTCAAAGACAAAATTGCTTCGATTTGATCTCCTTCCGATAGAATCACTATCGTCGAACTCGCCGTCGTCCCATACGAGATCTTCCTTCTTGTTCTTGAGTAGTAGATCTTTGAACTCATCGGATAAAACCGGCTCTTGAAGGGCCATCAATTCTTCAAAACTCTGTGCGTACCAATCACGTACTAACTTGATTGAGGAGTCTTGACTCAAGTCTAGTGGTAAATGCTCCAATTCTCTCACTCTGTGACTCAATCTGATGGGCAATTCATGGACGGCGAAATAGGAAGCATGGAATAATGAACCCTTGGACGGTCTAGGTCCAAATTGAACCATCTGTCGTAGAGAGACACCGGTTTGGGGGAGTTTGGCATATTTGTAAATCTGATGCCTGAGGGCATCACTCATTTTCCACTGGGACATCACTGGTGGCTGTGTCTGTGTTCTGGGAGATGGAAGTGTTGCTAGCGGAAGGGAAGGAGAACGACGAGACCCGGGAACTGCAAAAGACCCGAAGAAACAGCAACGGATACATGCCACAAACCACAAACCACCGACACTGAATGCTTCCACCGTCGTGTCCCACCCCACATTGAGTGACTCAACGCCCGCTGCGGGAGCTCCCGGCACAGCCCCATTTCGGGACACGGAGCAACGGACTATTCTCGCTCGCTGGGTGGGCCTCCGACGGCCATTGTCCGGTATTGGTATAACTTGTTAACGATAGGTGCTCAAATACAGAAATACAAAGGGTGCTCTAATCTATATAATGCTCTCCGGGGCAAGGCTCTCAGCGGCCGACGCCTACGACGGCAGTCATCATGGCGTCGTTGACGTCGTTGATGAGGTTCTCCATCCGCTCACGGCCGTAGTTGATGTTCTCGTTGATCAAATTCGTGAATCTTTCCTTACCTAGCATGAAAGAACCGACAACGTCTCTGAATGTTTCGAGATAGTGCGAGAAGAATTGGAAGTTCTGGATGGTGATGATGTTCAAGTTGTTTCCAATGACAATCAGTAATAACATTAACATACATGGCAACCAGAAGAACATAAGTTTGGTATCCGAGTTGATCGATGTACGCAGCTTCATTGCAATGAGATCGACATCATCCTCGTCTTCATCACCTTCAATCACACCATCAACCATTTCATGTGTAGTTTCAAGACGCTGTTGCTGTTGTTGGTGATGTTGGCTTCTCTTCTTGACATCTTCGTCATCGCCATGACCACGGAAGTTGATTAATGAACGAAGTGATGATCCTTGTGGAAATAAATCATCGTAGGTAGGTAACATCTCTTCGCTTTCATCTTCACCGTCTTCTTGCTCATCTTCGTCAACTCCTGCTTCATTTGAAACCTTCTTAGCTGCATGGTGTTCACGAGTAGCCTTGCTCTTAACCTTCTTATCAACTTTAGTACTGCTAAATTCAATCATCTTGTTCTTGATAGCTTCCTTCATCTCGATCCATAAGTTGAAACCGAAAGAGTTGGTCTCCTTTTGAATATCCTTCTTGTTGCTGCTCTTGTTCTTCTTTTCAACCATTTGAATCTTATCAGAAATCGAATCGTCGTCTTCGTTATCAGCTTCGAATTCAGAATCATCATCATCGTCATTATGATGGTTACGACGACGGTTGACATGCTTCTTACTCTTGTGGCTTCTGTAACTTAATTGATAATCATCGAGTTCTTCAAATTCATTATCCATTTCACAACTTAGATCAGTATCAACCTCATCATAACTAACATCCCGTTCATCTTCATCTTCATCTTCGAAATCATCATCGAAATTCACATCGCTGGAAGAAGTAGATGATCTTCTCTTAGAATGAATTAAATCCAAAACATTGGAATCGGCAATATCACTCAATAAAACACCATTATCCAATTTATTGGAAATATTGGCTCTGAACTTGTTCAACAAATTGATAGTCTTTCTGTTACCAGTAATGAATGCAAAGTGTAATGGAGAGAATCCGTTGTTATCCTTATAATCGATCCTTGAACCGTTCTTAATCAAGAATTGACATAATTTGCTGTAATTCTTAAGACATGCTAAATGTAACATGGTTTGACCTTCAGAATTACAAACTGCCCAATTTGGTGTTGAAATCAAAGAGTTTGGAATCTTGATCATCGATAAGAACTTGATCAAGATTTCTTCATGGTTGAGTGATGATTTGGATAATTCCTTAATCTTGTTAGATGCAACAGCCATCCAATTCAATTGTAACTGTTGGTTCAATTGTTCAACAGACGATGTAGAAGATAAGTTCATAGTTGAGTTTGGAGTCGTTTGGGATTGTTGTGAAGATTGCTGAGATGATTGTTGTGAATCCATTTGGTTACTGCCGACGATTCTCTTTGCGATATTCTTAGCGTCTTCTAATTTACCATTCATCTTCAAACCGACAATTTGTAATGCCAATTCAATCAACTGTCTATCAGTATCATCAGTATAAGTGAAGATTTGGTGTGCACTTGAATTTGTAAAGTCATAATTGGAATCTTCAAAAGTGACCAAAACAGGACCTGCTTGACTTGCTGGTGGCAAATACGTAACAATTGTAGAATCTGACCAACATTGAGTTGCAAGGGCGATGTTTCTACCAAACTTAACAATTAAACCAGGTCTAAAGTTGGTACCTAACAATGTGATTTCGATACCACCTCTGATTGGACCTTGGGCAGGAATGATTCTTCTGATTGTTGGATAATCATCAGTAGATGTGTTCATGTTCATGCCCATATTTATATTCATGTTGATATTGTTCATGATATCGAAATCCATATTGTTTGCATCGATTTGTAAATTGGATTGTGCTACATCATTAGCAACAGATCCATCGACATTGCTTGGATTGGCATTATTAAATTCAGGACTGATAGTTGAAGATGATTCATGGTATTCCTTTTCAGGAGTGGTTGAGAATGCGCTAGTTGCAGAAGAAAACATATGGTTTTGTGGAGAAACTGCATCGGAGCTCATTGGAGAAATTGGTTCCTTCTTAATAGAAATCTTTCTTTCACTACTGCTTAAGTTACCACTGTTATGGATATTGGCTGAAGAAGGCATTCTTCTTTGTTGGCTGAGGTTTTCAACGTAATTGCTGGATTCACTTGGGGACCAAGGTCTCTTTTGTCTCTTGATTTGTCTTGAAGATTCATCACCTAACAAGTTTGAAGGATCGAAAGAAAACAACGAAGAAAACACACCTGATTGAGGTTTCGTACTGTTTGGAAGGACATTCATTGAATTCAAGTTCGTTACCGACACTGAATTCAAAGCAGACATGTTCTTCATACTTGTACTATTGATATCACTTACAGATGCATTGACGTTGATTGCAGGGGTTGTTGTGGATACACTAAAATCATTTGAAGATTCATCATTTGAATTATTTGAAGTAATGGAAGAAGTTTTCTTATTCATATTTGAAGATTTTGTGAATAGGTCTGAAGGAGTTTCTGCATTGGAGATATTTTCTTTATTCTTTTCTCCACCGCTTGGTTTGAGAGATTTCTTTCTATCCATGATCAATATTGGTGTCGAGATGGTTTTACCGACAACTTCACCTTCATTGTTCTTTAAGAATATAAGGATCTGGAATCCTTCAGCTTCTTGATGATGTCTACAATAACAGACGATTCTTGATAATAATTCAATCTTTCTTTCGTTGGAGTTTCCCGTTGGAGCTGGAAATGAAACGATTTCTTTACTATTGATGATTATGGCACGTTTTGGTAAGTTGATATCCCAGTTTGAAGAATCATCCACTAAACCGGCCTTACGTCTTGAGGCTCTCTTCAATTCACGTCTCATACAACGCTTACAGACGTTGCAACTTCTCACACGTCCGTCGTGTTTATGTGATGTTTGAGAACCAACGACAAAGATGTCCAAGTATAAGAGGTGTTCTCTAATTGAATCCGAAATGCTATTATCTGCCAATGTGAATTTTGGTTTTGTGATGGAATCTCTTGGCAAGTGAAGTAAGAATTGAGGAGGTGGAGGAGAAATGGAGATATCTAGTTTTATTTGTGTTTCAACTCTTGAATGTTTTGGTAGCTCTTCTATTTTTATTTGGTATGGGAAGCCTGAATCATTTTTCAGGAAGTTTTCTTGATACACTTGCGGTAAGAGAGTGGTTGTGACTTCTGGATCTTCAGCGTTATTGACAAAAGGCGCTTGTGTGTATGGGAATCCGACATTTGAGTGGTGGACGTACTTGGATTCATTGCTCAAACCAAACTTCACCTTCATTAGTTCCTTCTTTGAGTTTTCGTATCTTCTCATTTCACTTGATGGGTTGAATGTCGGAGTATCTTCCATCTTGACTTCGATTGGAGTTTGTGAGAAGTTGTTGTTGATATTACTATTGTTATTGTTGTTGTTATTGTCTCCGGCAAGGATCATATTGGAGTCCTGTGGATTGTCAATGAAATCCAACAAATCATTCTGCTGCTGGAAACAATTTGGGTTTAAAAATTCGTTCAAAACGTCGTCGTCTTCCAGGATCTGCTGGGAGAGAGGGTCTTCGTCGTTGCCGTTGGCGATCGGAGTGTCTATGTCCATGTTTGTGTTGTTGCTGAGACGTCTTGGAGTGGCGTCCGAGGCGGTGGCGTCCATGTTGTGTATGTTCATAGAGTTGTTGTTAGCGGTGTTTGTGGCCGGGCCGTCTCTGTCGTGGTCCCTCTTGGCGGGGAAGGCTCCGTTGGAGATGAAGGTCATGAACGTGTCCATGGTGTGTCGTGTCGTGTTGCGGTGCTGCTGGCGGGTGCTGTGGTGGGTGTGTCCAGGAGGAGAACGGGTCTGCTCAGAGGTACACTATACACTGCACACTCTTCACCACAGTGAACACCACACCTGTGAAGTTTGCTAGCAGAATTCAGCGTCGCTGCGAGGGCCAGAAAACGGAGGTGGAAGAGGGGGCGAAATTGGAGGGGTGCGACAGGGTAAGTGTCGCGGCCGCTGACGTAAGCCGTGTTGATTATTACACTTGTTACTGGTTACATTTGTTACACTTGTTACACACGGATCTTACACATTACACGTCGGAGAGACACAGCTGACATCGACATTAGTCGTCTCTCATGGGCGGAGGTGGCGGTGGGGCGTCGCCGTCGTAGTCGTTCCGGCTGCGTCTGTATCCCCGGCTGCCGCCCCGTCTGTTGTCCCGTCTGTTGTCCCGGCCACGGTCGTTTCTTCTTCGGTCGTCACGTCGGCCGTAGTCTCTTCTTCTACCGTACCCGTTGTCTGCATATCCATCATCCTCGTCAGAGTCGTTGTCCCGGCGGCCGCCGTCGTTGTTGTCGTCGTCGTCGGCGGAGTCGTTGTCACTGCGGTAATCTCTCACGGGAGAATACGATCTATCTCTTGGTCTTCTTCTGTTCCTGTAGTAGTCGTCGTCACCATCATCATCGTCGTGCGAATCGTAGTTGCTCTCATCGCTGTATCTACGACCTCTTCTGCCATCTCCTCTTCTATCGTAATCTCTGATATCTCTTTCTCTTCTATCGTAGTCCCTACTACCTCTTCTGTCATAATCTCTGATATCTCTGTCTCTTCTATCATAGTCTCTACCATCTCTTCTATCATAGTCTCTACTGTCTCTTCTATCTCTGATACCTCTGGTGTCGTAATCTCTGATATCCCTTCTTTCGTAATCTCTATTATCTCTTCTATCATCATCACGCCTTCCGGCACCATTGCCGTTTCTGTTACCATAAATATTACCGGCATTAGGATCATAGCTTCTTCTTTCAATGTGTCTTTGCGAAACAGGCAACTTCTTCGCACGTTCACACTTGATACCTTTACGTGGATCAATAGCTAAACCTCCATCTAAAATAGTACCCTTTTCCCGATCCTTGAGAATGTACTCCATATCGTGGATTCTTCTGAACGCAACAAACGCATATTGCTCCCCGTCGCTCTGACGAGGTGGCAAAACATTCACTTGTGCAAGCGGTCCATACGCTTCAAACACTTGTGCTAGGGTCTTAGCTGATGTACCCTTGGCAAATCCGCTCACATACAATGTGGCCTTTGGTGTGGTATCGTGTCTTCTGCCATTGCCGTTGTTATTATTATTGCTGTTATTATTGTTGTAATTTCTGCGGTTGTTGTTGTTGTTGCTGTTGTTATTGTTTCTGCGGTTATTCTGGTTACCGTTTCTATTTCTGTTGGCATTTCCATTGGTGTTGCCGCTGGCTTCGACGTTGCCGACTGGAGACTGTCCTCCCATGTTTGCGTCTTCGACGTCGCTCATTCTTGCTACTGGCCGACTCTCCAAGGACTCCTTCGAAGCACTCCCGACACCGGCCCCCTCCCCAATGGCCCCAGAGCCCAAGGAACAACGAACAACCAAGTACCACGAGAACGAAGGAGCTGTCGACGTCCCTCCCACAGCTCCAGCGCGGCCACGGGCGATCTCACCAGCTCTCCATTTTCCCTTTTCTTTCTTTTATTCCTTCATGAATCTGCACGTCTGAAAAATTTATTCCGGATTTTTTTATCACTTTTTTCAGCCAACAAGACAGGAACAAACATCACTACTCCCCAGCCACACAACAAACAATGACCGACCAGATCCAGTTCAGAATCATTGCCGGTTCCTACGAGCACTCTCTCTTGTGTCTTTCCGTGACGCTCCCAATCAAATCCGAAGCCGCAGAAGATGACGACACCTCCGATAAGAAGGACATTAGACAGCCACATTTCCAACCAATCTTCCATTTCCAAGCACACTCCTTATCCATCAGATCCATGGATATTGCCAAGAGATACTTGGTCACCGGATCCAACGACGAGCATATCAGAATCTACGATTTACAAAAGAGAAAAGAATTAGGTACTTTATTACAACATCAAGGTTCAGTCACAAAACTTTTATTCTCTAACGAAGTCGACGAAGAAGACGAAGAAGAAAAGGAAGAAAAGAACAAGAACACAGACGATATCGAATACCCATGCCACAAGAAGGGTAAATGGCTATTATCAGCTTCAGAAGATGGTACCATTTTGATATGGCGTACAAAAGACTGGGAAAAATTCGGTTTATTAAAAGGTCATAAAGGTGCAGTTAACGATTTAGCTATCCACCCAACCGGTAGAGTTGCCATTTCCGTCGGTAGCGATCAAACCGTCAGATTGTGGAACTTGATGACCGCCAAGAAGGCATCCAATCTCAAATTGAAGGGTGCATTGACTCGTGGTCAAACAGGTTCTTTCATCAGATTCGATTCCACTGGTGAATTCTTCGTTATCGGTTTCAGAGACAGATTGATGTTCTGGAAGACAAGAGAAGCGAAGTTATCAAACTTGGTCCACACACTCAACAAGAAGGTCATAATGGATACCGAATTTGTCACACTTAACAATAAGAAGGAATATCTCGTTATTGCATTGAACGATGGTTCCATTAACTTCTACGAATTCACAGACAAAATTTTCAACCCAGCAGAGGGTAAATCTGTCGATGATATCGATGGTGGTGCTTTAGATTCTTTACCTGAACCAGACTTCAAATTACAAGGTCACGCATCCAGAGTTAAGGGTATTTCCTTCTTCAAAGAACTAAATAACGGTAAATTATACATTTTTATGGTTTCTATTTCATCCGATGGACAAATTGTGGTTTGGAATTTAGATTCTAAAGTCATGGATCAAGTCGCAGTCTACTCAACAGGTGAAAGATTAAATGTCGTCTCCACAGTTCAAGAAAGTATAGAAAAGGCAAGTACTATGAAACCAATATATAACCCCGATGATGCCGCAAACGAAGTTGCCACTGATAGTGAGTACGAAAGTGATGGTGAAAGTTTAGCGCATGTTATGAAGGGACGTAAGAAGAAGTTGTCCAAGAAGAAACAACGTAAGGAAAGAAAGAAGTTATTACAAGTCGAAATGGAATAAATTGAATAATGAATTAATTAGTTTAAACGTTTATAATGTATATACTCTACCTTTGTTATAAAGAAAAAAATAGAATAGCAAAAAAGCAAAAACTCTCCAATGATCTAAAGCTTGGATTGGTTTAATCTCTTGACGTGGTGGTCGAAAAGGTTCTTAGCCTTGACCCACACAAGAGCGGATTCCTTGTTTGGTAATTCCTTTAAGGATGGTAATAAATCTCTTGCAAAGAATTCAGAAGATTCTCTTGGTAAGAGAGATGGTAAGTGATCGATAGAGATGACAGATAATTTTGGACCCTTGGTGGTCTTAACTAAAACAGTTGGATCATCGAATTGGGTAGCAACAGTGTAAACTGGAACTGGGTTATGTGGGTTAGTGGTATCAGCAGAGACATCGACAATGGTTCTCAATTTTCTGCTGTCCTTGTTTAATAAATCATAGTTGATGAATGGTGGAATTGGCTTGGATAAGTAAATACAGTTGATGAAGATATCAGAATCTGCGATTTCTTGGAATGGACCACCCTTCTTGGTTTCGTTCATATCCCACTTGATTAAGTTAGATTCTGGAATACCAACCTTCTTACAAAGATCAATAGCACCAGAACCACATCTACCTAAAGCACCAATGATTAAAACAGTTGGGTATCTACCGGTCTTAGCATAAGCCTTACCAAGTTGAACCTTGACAGCCTTGACTAATAATTGTTCGTTTGGATATGGAGTAACACCAGGTAAGTTCTTTTCATCAGAGTTTAATTGCTTGAAAGCCCAATCTAAAACACCTAAAGCTGCACCTGCGAAACCGGCGTAGTAACCGAAAGCAGCAACTCTTCTACCTTGATCGTTTTCTAAGAATTCTAAATCGTATAAAGTACCGCCACCGTATGGGAATCTGGAAAGGACATCCTTCCAACCACCTTGGTTCTTGTAACAATGAGCAAATTGGATGTGGTTGTGGATTAATGGCCATAATTCTTCATCTAATTCCTTTAAACCGACAATGATTCTTTCTCTTGGAGCACCCTTCCATG
>JAJMLU010000283.1:44008-55039 GCA_030569835.1 Pichia sp. NRRL Y-27261
AACAATCTTAGCACCTGCTTTACGGTATTCTTCGGTCTTGAAAGTGGATTGTGGAGCTTCTTCAACGTAAATTTCGAAATTACCAGTATCTAATAAATCCTTAACGGTAGTTGGGGTCAGAGCAGCTCTTGCTTCTCTTGGCTTTGTTTCAGCTCTCAAGTGGAGGATAACTTTCTTAGCAGCCATGTCTGGATGTTTGTCTGTTGTTTGGAGAGGGAGACTGGGAAGTGTACGGGGAGAAGGAAGGAACACTGCTGGAGAAACCCGCCACCTTTTAAATTGCCCAAATCAGTGGCCAACCGGTCTCACTGGACTCACTATCTGAGTCACAATGGGCGCTCTGGCGGTGGAAAATTTGGAGAAGCAGGGGGAAAAAGAAAGCAAATGCGAAAATCGTCGGAAATTGCAGTGACTCTTCCACCTCCGCGACATTCCGGTGTGTCGTGCCGCGACACTCTCGATGCAACATACGCTTTCCCTTTTCGGAAGTGGCCTCGTCTCTCTGCGAAGTGCCACAACATGAATACAAACCTGGTTGATCTGGCGTCCGTGTGTTGTGTTTCTGCTTTTTGACTACAATCTGTCACTCCAGACAGGCAAGACACTCAAAATACAGATACCCGATGAGTACTAACAGTCCCAACAACTCCATACTCACGTTTTCCCCGCTACTGACGACGAAAAGAGTCAGAGATCACTTTCAAACACCTCCAAATCCGTTGAATCAACAACAATCACAATCACAACTTCAGTCTCAAATTCAATCGCAATCACGGTCTCAAATACCTACTGTCGCTGGAAATAGCACATTGACAAACACCGTCTCGAGAAGTCACATTTTGCCGTTACCTAACTCTTACATACATCAATCTTCTCCACACAATGCTAGAAACATAAATCTGATATTTGGCGACGATTCACTAACTCAAAACAACGATAATTTACCAGCTGACAAGTCTGGAAAATCTGCTCCAACTAAGGGAAATCTTGAAAATAGTAGCACCAATAACAATGGAAGTAATAGTGCAACCACTAACAACACCAATCCAAACACAAATAACAATGGCAATAATAACAACAATACTAATCAAAACATCGAATCTTCAACAATCTTTGACGTGAATGCACCCTTGACGCAAGCAGACAAACTAAGACTCTGGAGACACGATGCCCTTTTACAACATCACTACAAAACAGCAGTATATATCGGTGATAAAGTTCTATCATTAACTAACGACCCAAATGACGCCTTCTGGCTAGCTCAGGTCCATTATTCATCTGCAAATTACCAAATCGCAAGAAACTTATTACTAGGCCCGAACTTTGAAGCATCTGTTGGTTGCAGATACTTAGCAGGTTTATGCTTGATCAAATTGGATAAACTCGACGAGGCCCTAGATGTCATTGGTGAAGTCAATCCTTTCAGAAAAGATCACTCCATACGAAACCCCGATGGTGGTATCAAATTAGAAGCTTCGATGTGTTATTTGAGAGGTCTTATCTACGCAAAACAAAACAACTTTGAAAGAGCCAAAGATTGTTATAAAGAAGCAATCTTAGTCGATGTCAAGTGTTTTGAAGCTTTTGATGAATTGGTTTCAAACCATTTATTGACTCCAAATGAGGAATGGGATTTGTTAAATTGTCTCAATTTCGACGATGCTGATAATAATAATGAATTAGTGAAGATGCTCTATACAACATACATCAATAAATACAAGAATTTGAATATCTACGAAGATGCCAAACAGAGATTAATAGACGAATACGATTTAGGTGACAATATTGACATTCTATTGAGTCAAGCTGAGTTATACTTTATCAAGGGGAGATACCAAGATTGTTTGAACTTATGCACCAAAATAATAGAGCGTGATGAGTTAAACATAGCTGCTTTGTCAAATTACTTAAGTTGTCTTTTTGAGTTAGGTGGTAAAAACAAATTGTTCTTAATGGCTCATAAATTGGCAGAAAACTACCCAAACCACTATATCACATGGGTGGCAATCGGAACATACTATTTTGCAATCAGACAAATATCTGAAGCAAGATTATTTTATTCAAAGGCTTCTATACTAAATCCAAATCTATGTTCTGCATGGATTGGGTTTGCTCACACGTTTGCAGCTGATGGTGAGCACGAACAAGCTATCAGTGCATATGCAACTGCTTCAAGACTCTTTCCTGGTACACATTTACCAAACCTGTTCCTGGGTATGCAATATTTACAAATGAATAATTACACCTTAGCATGGGAATATTTGAATTATTCATACACGATATGTCCAACGGATCCACTGTTATTGAACGAAATCGGAGTCTTGAATTATCACAAAAATGAGCTTCAAAAAGCTGAGGTTTATCTACGCAGAGCATTAGTCGCCTCAAAGTCATTGGAATACGGTTCTAAAGTTTGGTGTTCCATTCATTGTAATCTGGCTCAAGTGTACAGAAAAATGAGTTTATATGATAAGGCCATTAGCCATTTTAATGAAGTTTTGAAAATAGCTAAAAATGATGTGAATATATACTCCAGTTTAGGCTTGATCAATTTGAAATTAGGAAGGATAACCAACGCTGTTGAATATTTACACACTGCATTATCCATCCAGCCTAATGACCCAATGGCAACCGATTTGTTAGACAAAGCTTTAGACTTGAATATTCGTATTGCAAATAAAAAGTTCTTGAACGAATCACTGAATTCCCCAGATCCAGTTAAGAAACCCGGTTTTGGAAATAACTTTTCGGAAGTTTTGAAATCATTGGGAAACTCCAAGCGTGAATCAAGAAAGTTCAATTCACTTAACAGAAATAACAGCTACATAGATGAAGTTGACGACGACGACGAGATCATGGATATTGAGAGTGAATAATCAGTTTTACGTATACGTATTTAATTTTTCAAAAATTATAATATTTATCCTCCCAGTTTTATACACGGCATATAAAAGTAATACTAGTTCGTATTTGTAGTGACCATCATTTGGAAAATTGCCTTTGCGGCTCTTTCTGTAAAATCTTGACTTGGACAACCATCCGCCAAGTCCTTTAAACAATCTCTGAATCCCAAATTGATCAACATATTGGAACGATTCGATATGTCAAACAATTCATGGGCTTCATCATCATTGAACCTGGTCAAATTGTTGTACTCAGTATTGCTGTCTTTGAATGTAAGATTAATGATGACCCAAGTAATTGCAGTTTTCGCATCCCAATAGTATCTATCATCGTCTGAGCTAGCTGGTTTTGTCAAAACTTTTAACATGTTTGCCAACAATTCACGATTCTTCATAATGCTAATGGTGTTATTGATACTGTACACGGAAAGATGCACAAGACAAAACCCAATGGCCAGATCTAACTCATTTGATGTACTCTCATGTAATCTTCCGCTCAGAAAGTCAAACAAATCATAGTCACCATCACAAAATTCATTGAATTGGTTGTACACCATATTGCAGTCGTATATTGACTCTCCTAACAGATTTCTTAAGACATTGAATGTTTGAATTTGAATATCTATGCTTGGATGGACGCAGAACTGGAATAATTTAGGAAGTCCAATTATCTGGTTGAATTTTTTGACAAATACTGGTTGTGTACCAAACAACGCATTTTTGATAATCGCAAGGGAGGCAACAATCTTATCTTCGTACACTGGATTTTCAAGGAATTTCAATAATAATTTCAATAAGTCATCAGCATTGATATGTTCTCTTGAATGTGAGAAGTGGATGACAAGATTGGAAATGATACCCAGAATTAAAATTTGTAATGAGTTTTCATGAACAAAGGCCGTTTGATTAGATGAATCTACATTTTGTAGAATAGTTGTATCAAATTTGAGTATATCCATAAACAAATCAACCATACCAAGTTCAGTAAAATACGTTCTTAACAATGCTGCTGATCTAGATATTGACCGAACAACTAGGCATGATGAGTATGCCAATCTATTTGATATTTCCAATATTCTTAAATGGTTCACATTTACATCCACTCTAACCAATGCCTTCAATATTTTCCGGTGTTTCGTCAATGAGTTGACGATTAGCTTGTTGAAACTATAACCTTGTGATATATTTAATCTTGAATTCTCAGTTGTGGAACTTAAGAAACTTAGTATGGTCATGCACATTGAGAATTTGTACGCTTCAGAATTTGACATGCTTGGAGAATCACGATCATAATCTTCGTGAATGACTTGATGGATTATGTGAATATAATTTAGATCATTCAAGGAGTCCGATAACGATGGGGATCTTTGTAAAAGTTTCACAAGTAATGATAACGGAATCTGACTTAATGTAATATTGTATTTTGTAACTGAATTATAAAAATTGATTTTGTTTTCAATTTCTTTGGAAACCAGATCCAGAACAATAGATTCGAGAGTTTTCGGCGTGTCCAAGATGCTCGTAAATCTTGATGTGTATTCAATCAAAACTGATGTAGCTGCCCACGAAACATCAAAATTAAAAGAAGATGATAAGACAGATAGACATTTATGAAGATAATGTGGCATTTCCAAAATACAAGTTAGATTTTTCTCATCTTTATTGTTGATGGATAGAATGTGTGCATATAAGAATAGAACCTGCGATAACGATTTGGTGTAATATGCGATGTTAGAAGTAAGTGACATTGATTGATAACCATGTTGAATCGTTTCTGATTTAGTCTCATCTAAGATTATGTTCCAGAGGTTTGAGTATTTATCTGTGATGATTTGGATAAGACTGAGCTGTATGTACCGATTAAAATGAATTGGCTCAATGAGCAGTATGAATTTACAAATTGAATTGCAGACGTAATTTGGTGTAGAATCTTTTTTCAACAAGTTGATTAAAATTTTCAAGAATTTTTTTGTTATATCATTATCGTCAAAAAAGTATAATTTTGAAATACCCATGTCTCTGCTATACGTGATCATCTTATTACAAAATGATACAATTGTAGATTTTCTGCTCACCATTAACAAAGCCTTGATCATATCATTCATGTAGATTTTAATCATTAAATCACTTTCGTCGGGCATTTCATAATTTTGAAGAAAGTATAACACCGCCTGTTCTTTGCTATCTTTATCTGGCAGTGACGCCAACGAATTCTGAATCATAGTCATGTCGTACCAACTGTCATTCTTATCGCCCTGGCCTAAGGCAAGTTGGCATGTTTTGATAAAGGCCGTAGGATCTGGAGATTTAAATGAATTTTCTTGTGGAATCAGAATTGCCATTCTTGTATCTCTCTATTGCTCCACCTCAATGGGTATCCTGTGTACATAAATGCACAACCATGTGAGGACGCAATTGAGAACGGTATCAGGTCTCTTGATGATTCACATCTCACGCTTTACATTCTACATCAAATCCGAAATTGCAAATTGAAATCGACGCGTCGATTTCTGAATTACGTAATAAGTTTAGCATGTTTGTCTTTTGTCTTCATCGTACTTCCTGATCTTCCTACGGGGGTAGTTGCTTTTCCTTTACGAGATTTTGTTAAATGAACTATTTACAGTTTTTTCCTTAGTGTAGACTACCCACAGATAAGAAATCCAGAAGATATCCTGGCTCCGAGTTATTCATTTGCGTTTTGTATTTTGATAAAGTTTTTGCGTCTTACACGTTATAGTAATATGATTAAATGGTTAAATCATCATCAGCACACCGTAAAGAAGAGACCAAATGTCATATCATTATCCTCGGAATTTGGTTTCTACTTATAATCGTTGATTCAGGGATTTTGATAAGAAGCAAAATCCTTATCTATTGTTGATACGATGTATTTTGTGGGTTTTCATTCGTGTGTGAACAATAGACAACTGATTATAGCCAAACTCCTGTAATCACCATCCTCCTCGATTCAGCATTCCCTTATCTCCATTACACAAAGCGGATAACACCAGAGAGGGAAAGTCAAATACAATATCTCCGATCCGGGGGAAAACCAAAAAGCAGCCAATTCCCCAAAATGTCACAAACGGCGTTACACCGAGAAAAGCCGAGGAATTTGAACACACTGAGGTGTTGGGATTCCATGGAAGTTTTGGACAGATCAGGGGCTCGTCACTTGTTACGTTGGCCCCAATCTCCAATCTCCAATCCGACAGCAGGCCCATTGAATGAGCTATAAAATAAGTTGATAAATTTGATGGGATCCCCTTTTTCAAAACAGGGAATCCGATCCACATGTATGACGCAATATCTGTATATTTCACCCGCTAAGGTTGAATAATGTTTACTAGCAGCCAAACAAAGTTCAAACGTATATAGTATCAGGATGTGTGGTATTTTGTAAAGGATGCCCACCGTTAACAAAAAGCACTGATTTCTGGAGGTGAAAAATTCTAACCCTATAGTGATCATTGAACTGTAGACTGCATGCTTACTTGGCGTGGATTTATCAGTTCTGATATATGTAAATTCACAATAGCAGTGAAATCTAAAGTTATAGTTTATTTATGTACGGCGTGAGCATGTCTTTAATAGGAAAAAATAGTGATAAGATAGCATCTGTTCTGTATAATAATCAAATATTTTGATTCGGCATACACCGAAACGCTAGTCGATTGCATCTTCACACCCCATCGTCATACAAAACATGAACCTCAAAGTGCTCCATAACCATTTTAGTTTTGCTATCTTCATATAATCTGCTGGTGTTTCCTGCATTTGCTGTTCACCAATGATTTAAAAATCAATGATCGGAAGATAGTTGTGCTTTGTGTAAAGAACCTTATTCCATTTTCCGGGAGTATTCTTGCTATGGATCCAAGATTTGATGTCGAATTTACTTGATATCTCGATATTCACACTTACATAATCTACAGGAAGTTTGCCAAATTCGAGCCGCCAATTGGCGAACACAAACGTCACACGGGAAATACCAGAAAAAGAAAGGAGTTGCGAAGTGCACCCCATGAACTTTCTACACGAGTTTGCTCTTTTATGTATCCCACCTTTCTGCACCTCTATCCCACCCTTCTTTGTACATTCAAATCCAGCACTGTACACAGCCCCCGACCCACCGTGCCGTCCCCAAAGACCCATACACCAGCAGACCTGCATGCCGAAAAGGCAGCCCCCTGACTGTGCCGAGTTCGCTCGACCCTATCGACCCCATCGCTGCCGTCGCCTCCATGCAGGGCGGCGCGGACTTGCTGCTTCTTTCGGGAAAGTTTTTGCGGGCTCTGCTGACGGCATCGGAAGTCGCCAGTGCTCTGCAACGGCCGTTGTTCACTTCTGGGGGCCATCTCTCCGAGGACGCAAGGAACCGACATCCTAAAGAGGAAGACATAACACTGCACACCGCTAGGACATGTACTTCAGCATTGTCTGGCTCCTCCAGACTGGGACTTATCAGCATCCCACACACCCACAGCCTCGTAGAGTGGGGTTCGGAGTTCTACAGTCTGTATACGTTGATCGTCCCGTATCTTGTACTTGGTGGGGCTTCCATCGGTGTATCCGAACACGATAGATAGGAACAGTGACTTCGTTTGTTGTTGACTCCGGTCTAAATACCGTTAGTTCTGGATCAGATCAAACATATACGCATTGATAAACAACCGGTCGGTCGACATTGGCGATTGCAAAGCAGGGTCCTGTATTCCACATGTAGTTTAGATACCACTGGGGAAAGATTGCTTATCTAGATACACCACCTCCGTTATTACGTATTTCTTAAAACCGTATGATAGAAGTCTGACTCTAATCTTTCACCCACCAGACACTGTTTAACGTGCTATACACAACAACAACCCGTCAGTTTTGTAGTACACACGTCAAGCCCTCAGGTCGCTTTTTGCGAGGAATTCAGTGATGCCCCGACCCCCAGCAGTGATGGAGATGTGTCAACTTAGTATGGGAACAGCATAGAAATGTCAAGAAATCCCCCCAGAAGACACCAGCTTGTCTCCTTATTCCTTATCTTATCTATGGGCCCTCGCCCCGGCCCCACTGATTTCTGCGTTTTTGCTAGGAACCGCCACCCGCCTCCCTCGAATTCTGGCTTATCTCTTCGAGAATCGATACCGGGCCCCTCACAATGGAAACAACACCCCGTACAAGGCTTCAATAAGCACAACGCCTGACATGACAACCGCCAATCACCAACTTAATTTTGCTGATTTCACCGTCCTCGAGGAGTGCCAGCGGTCGTATAAATACCAACGGATCCCCCGGCGGTACGTTCCACTGTTATCATCTCATCTCCCTCTCATGGTCCCCTTATCATTCTCTCCTCCTTCCGTCTACCTCTTCTATTCTTCTATTCCTTTCCTTCTGTAACTGTGTATATACCGGCTTATATACATACTAAACACAAACACATACAATGAAATTCTTTAGTTCTGAAAAGGAACCTACATACGGAGATACTTCCATCGAAGTTCTCAATGATGATGGTGCTGTCTCTTCTTCGGGTGTCACCGAAAAGAAACTTTATAGTGTTAACGTTGATAACAAGGGTAGTTCATCAAATGGTTCTGTATTTGCTGATGACGCCAGTGAAGAAAGCGTTCCAAAGGAGAAAACATTTTGGCAAAAAATCAATCCTTTAAGTGATCAAATCGATCAAAACGCACATACTGAAAGAAGATTAAAACAAAGACATATCGATTTAATTTCTATTGGTGGTTCTATTGGTACTGCGTTATTCGTTACTATTGGTTCTGCGTTAATGCATGGTGGTTGTGGTAACCTTTTAATCGCTTTCGCTCTTCATGGTCTTGTTGTTATCTATATCGTCACCCTTACTATCGGTGAATTAATTTGTTACTTACCTGTCGATTCTCCATTCATTACTCACGCTGGTCGGTTTGTGGATCCTGCTTTCGAAGCTGTCTGTGGTTACAATTTCTATATTATGGTCTCCCTTTACATTCCTTTCGAAATTACTTCTGTGAATTCGATGATCCATTTCTGGAGAGATGATTATAGTCCTGCTGATTCTTTTGTTCCACAAATCGTCATCTATTTATTCCTTAACGTTTTTGCTGTTAACTACTATGGTGAATCTGAATTCTGTTTAGCTATCGGCAAGTTGATCTTAGCTGTTGGTTTATTATTCTTCACTTTCGTTACCATGGTTGGTGGTAACCCACAACACTGGGCTTTCGGTTTCACCAACTTCAAGGGTGTCAGCAATGCATTCCCACAATACTTGGGCAGTGGAGCTTCAGCATTCTGGGCTGCATACTTAAAGGCCGTCTTCACCGAAGTCGCACCGGAATATCTTGGTATGGTTGCCGGTGAAGCACAAAATCCTAGAAAGACAATGCCAAGAGCATTCAAGGGTATTATTTACAGACTTTCTATTTTCTATGTCTTGGGTGCATTATCTGTCGGTATCTTATTAAAGCACGACAATGCTAAATTAGTTTCTGCTGTTACTAACGGTGCTGCCGGTGCTAACGTTTCCCCATACGTCATTGCCATGCAAAACATGAACATTAAGGTTTTACCACATATCGTCAACGTCTTATGTATGTCTTCATCATTCTCTGCCGGTAACTCCTACATTTACTGTTCCTCCAGATCCTTATATGCCATGGCCAAGAGAGGAAAGGCACCAAAGATCTTCACCTTATGTTTAAAGAACGGTGTTCCAATTTTCGGTATCTTTATGGCAATTGCATGGTCTTGTTTATCATTATTACAATTAGGTGACACTGCTTCAACTGCATTAGACTGGATGGTTAACTTATGTACCGGTTGTCAAGTCATGAACTACTTATTCATGATGATCACATACTTATGTTTCTACAGAGCATGTAAGGTTCAAGGTGTTTCCAGATTCACTATGCCATTACAAGCATGGACTACTAAATATCAACCATGGCCTGCAATTTTCTCAATCTTTACTACTGGTATCATTGTCATGTTCTTAGGTTGTCAAGCCTTCATTCCATCCTTCGACGTCAACTCTTTCTTATACTACTACTTGATGGTCTTCGTTGATATCGGTATCTATATTGTTTGGAAGGTTGTTTTCAAGACCAAGATTGTTAAACCAGAAGAAGCTGACTTATTCACTGGTCTTGCTGAGATCGATGAACACGAACGCCAATTCTACGCCAACCATCAACAAGAAGCCGAGAAGGAAGGTTTCCTGAACAAGTTCATGGCGTGGATCTTCTAAGTGGCCATCTATACTTTTTTTATCTGCCTTTGACAGGTTAGACATTATTCAATTCGTTTTGCTTTTCTTATTTTTTTATTTCTAGTTTTTGTTTTTAGTGTTTTTATATTTCTAACAAAGTTTCTTACTTCCCTTTCTTTCAATATTCATGTCGGATGTTCGTTTGGTGATGCATCCAAAGGAGAGAGATCATTAGAGAGGAATGTGATACCATTACAATTCTGAAATCCACTTTCACCGGGTGGGGAGTCCTCCTCTTTTAAACCAGGGCATGTTTACACTATTAAGTTGCTTTGTTGAATGGATACTGGATAAACAGCTCCAATTGGTGTGATAATGTGGAGATTAATGTCGATAATGGATAATGGCCAGCTGTGGACCTTCCGGATTGGGCAATCGGGAGGCCCTTCTATATCCCCCAGCGGAGATTGGCTGGAGGTCGGGAGTCGGGAAATCGCGTGCAGCCTCGGCGTTTCCGCGCAAAACGCTGGGGGAGCGGTAATTGCACGCTGGTTAAGTGCAACCGAGCACTCTGGGGGACGGTGCCAGTGCAACACCTGTGGTAGGGGAACGACCAGTGTGGACATGTACCTCCGCTCTTGTGACATCAGACAGAGGACAGGTGACAGGTCGACGTATAGCAGTCTCTGAGTGTAGGATGTAGCGCCCCAGCGAGACAAGTCAGGGACGGAGGACGGAGCCAGCACGGAACGCAGCCGGAGCCGGTGGGTGAGGGGTGGCCCGTGGCCCACGGCACGGCAGCGAATTGCGCGGGAAAAGTGGTCGGGCGCCAGATCTGGGAGCGTGCACTTCCCGGCCACGGGAGATCGGCCGGGGCCGTTTTGGTGCTCCCGAGGCAGTTAAGGCCAGGGGGTGGAA
>JAJMLU010000284.1:2477-12568 GCA_030569835.1 Pichia sp. NRRL Y-27261
AACCTTTGGACCGTATGATAATAAACGTTCTTGCTTTTGGATGGATAAACCACCGGTAAGTGACATGACTGTCTTATCACTGAATGGAGAATATTTGAAAAGTTCACGTAAGTGTTTCATGACTTGGTTTGCTAATTCACGAGTTGGGGTGAAAATGATCGAAGTTGGATGGTTGGCATATTCTTCAGGTAACTTGATTGTACTTTGTTGTAATGCTTTTTCTAAAATTGGAATACCATATGCTAAAGTTTTACCAGAACCAGTTGCTGCTTTACCAATGACATCCTTACCTTGTAATGAAACTGGAATGGTCTTCTTTTGAATTTCAGTTGGTTGCTTGAATCCTAATGTTTGTAAACCATTCAAGGTGGATAATCCAAGTGACATTTCTGTCCATTCTGGTAAGTCGATATCGTCAGTAGGTATACTGACATCATCTAATTGTGCAAATGTGTTTTCCTTTAATTCATCATTTTGGTCTTTCTTAACGGCCTTCTTGGCAGGTGCTGTGGTTTCGGTTTTGGTCTTGATGGTTGGTAATTCTGGAATATTCACTTCGTCGTTTTCATCCTTGGAGGCAATTAAAGTGGTGATCTTGACACCTTTCTTTTGTTTCTTGGTTTCTGGAGTTGGTTCCTCAGAAGATTCTTCTTCTGGTTGGGTGGCTTCAACTTCTTCTTGTGATTCTTCTTCTTCGGCTTCTTCTTCAGCTTCTTCTTGAGCTTCTTCGATTTCTTCTTCAACTTCTTCAGCTTCTTCGTCATCCCCGTCAATTTCTTCTTCTGCTTCTTCGACTTCTTGTGCGTCGACATCTTCAGGATCTAATTCAAAGTCACCTTGTGGAATACTCTTTTCCTTCTTTTCGGCTTCTTCTTTAGTGATTGTATTGGATTCATCTTTTGTTATGAATTTGGCAATACCGTCAACAATCTTAACAGTGACATTATCAATTTCTTCTAAACCATAGAAACCTTCGAAATCGTCCAAAGTATCAGGGATTTCAACTGGTTTCCAGTTTAATTGACTTGCATTAAGTTGATATGATTTTCCACTATCATTTGAAACTTTCTTTGCAACAGGACTCTTTTTGGCATTTTTGGAGCCCAGCCCTTTCTTCTTTAAAATTTTGTTTTTCAATGCTGCACTGACCATTGTTTGTTTGGCTAGAGTGATTCTTTACTGATAGAAAAAACAGTATCATAGTGTATCAAATTTTTCAAGGCTGGAATTTTTTTTGCATGTTGTGAGAAAAATATTTTTTTTGCATTTTTCATGATTTTTCCTAATCACCTATCAGCTATCATCTGAGAAGAGATTTTGTGTGACCAGATACATTATGGCTAAGAAGAACACAAAGAAGAGTTCCTCACTTCTTTCCAAAAGAAATGGACCGATCACAAAGGTGAAAGACACGAAACCCGCCCCTAAAACGCTGAAACCACTTCGAGCAAGACAACTCATTCGTCGATTCCATGTGTTAATCAAGTATAAATCTAGTATATTGGCGAAACTAGCGGAGAACTTCCACAATGAAGACCAAAAGAGTAATGAGGATTATTATAAGAAGTGGATCAATGGGAATGTCAAATTGAAGAAGATTTACGATACTGAATGGAAGAAGATCTATGATGAATTAAAGATTAACAAAACGCCAGATTCCGTCATTGATCCAAAGACCAACGATACCATTGACAAATCCATGAGTGTAGATGACTTGGTCAGACTTCTTGGTAAAATTGACGGGGAAATTGAAAAGAGAGGAGGATTGGAAACATACCAGATTGCAAGTACCCTAGGTCAAGATGGTAAAAGAGGTGGTGATTCGAGTAAGATGTTGGTTAAATGGATGAACGAGATCGGATGGAAATATTCCGAAGCTACTGCGTTAGAGATTGGATGTCTATCGTCGAAGAACGAAATTTCTAAATGCAAGCTGTTTGATAATATCACGAGAATTGACTTACATAGTCAAGAACCAGGTGTTATCGAAGAACAAGATTTCTTAGAAAGACCAGTTCCTGCAAACGACTCGGATAAATACGATTGTGTCAGTTGTTCATTAGTCGTCAACTTTGTCCCAAATCCTGAGCTACGTGGAGAAATGATGTGCCGGATGTGTGAATTCTTAAAAGAACCCGTTGGGGACAAAAAGAGTCTGTTATTTTTTGTCATTCCATTACCTTGTGTGGAGAACTCCAGATATTTTGATAACGAGACCATGGATATAATATGGAAGAAGTTGGGCTTTGAAAAGGTCAAATATCACCAATCTAACAAGTTAGCATACTGGTTGATGAAATGGAAGGGAAGTGCACATGTCGATATGAAGTTTACGTTAAGAAAGAGAGAAATACGTAAAGGTAGTGACCGTAACAATTTCTGTATTGTGATACAGTAGAGCTTTACTAAATAGAATGTTTATAGAAAAGAATGCAATGTTTATTTAGAGATCCTGTAGAATGACAAGTCGGTGAATGCCGAATCCCAATCATTGGAGAGAACGTTACCAAGCGTGATCTTTGTCGATTTGACAGATTTGAAAAACGCAGACGCAAAATCGTATTCCACTACCGGGGGTGTGTATTTGATAGGGTTCTTTTTCTTTCTGTTTTTCTTCGTGACTACCTGGAAATCATCTGCTGGAGCTGGTGGTGGGGTTTCTGTCTTTGTAGTGTCCTCTGAGATGAGTTTAGCCAGCCTTGCCGAGTTTGGGTATAGTTGAAAGAATTTAGAGTCTGTGAATTTGTCGTTGTACACCGTTAAATCGTTCGAGAGAACGTGTTCGGGCTTTGTGTTTGTTATGAAGTCTTCTAATGTGGATATAGGGAAGTGTGGCATGTAAAAAAGCGTCGATCCCTGCTGTTCACTGTCGTGTTCATCAGTTTCCACGACTTTGTAGTGTAGTTTTTCCTCTATGAATGCCGTATCCGGCTCTTCAAATACGGGATCCCACACCGACACTTCCAGTTTCGTTTCACTAGTTTCAAGATGATCAACCAATAGATCCAACAGCGCCAGTTGGAACATGGGTAGCGTCGAAGTTACGGCGCCTAATCCGAGACATCTTATCCGTGTGATACCATCGAGTGTGTCTACCGCCTCGAGTATCTGCTTGTAGAGGTCTGATTTCTGCAAGACCGCCTTCCTGGTTGTGAAGAGGGACCACGTCTTGTCCTCTGCAGCGTCAGCCATCTCTGTCTGGCGAAACACACGAGGAAAGGGGGAGAAACGACACTCCTCCACCCACAAGAAACCCACCGTGCTGTCTTTCTGGCCGGGTGTGCTCGATCTGATGCTGCCCCACGACAGAGTTCGTGTTGTGCCGCCCTCTGGGGGTCAAAAAAAACTTTTCCGGGCTGTGCAGCGCCAATAATGGAAATCTCGTCCCACCTGATTGGCTCAGCCAAGGGGCTTGCACCGGGGTCCCCCGCCGGGGGCTCCAGCAGCCGGGGGGTCTCCCGTTGGGGGCTACATAGCGGTGGCGTCCCGACAGCACCCACAGCCAGGAGAGGGGGGGGGGGCGTTCCCGCCGGGGAGAGACGAGAGAGGCCGAACCCGGAGAACCCCAGCCTGTGCCGTCCCCGGAATTTGTCATGCTGCAAACTCCAGACAGAGCTCGCAAGAACTCGCCAGAAACGGTTAGCCAGCACAGCAGAGCTCGCTCGTCGAGAACGAAGACGAAAAGTTTCTCCAACGACTTTCATTCCAACGGTCACTTTCTTTTTCCTCCCTGCGTCCTTTTGCTTTCCTCTGCAACCACACCCATCCCCACAGGCGGTCTTGTACATACTTCACAAACAGATCCTCCAATCACCCCCAACAGGCTTACACTCCCTAGTTACCCCTGTTCTTGCACATATACTCCCAATCTCTAGCGGAAAAAAAATTCATCCACATAAAATTTTTTCCACTGATCTTGCTGCTATAGATAGATACTCAGATCAACGAGTCCATTACACACTGTCTATCTAATTACAAAGCTTGCTTTTTGCTACGTTTCTCTTTCATATACTTCATCTTGTATCGCAACTTTTTTTACCCATTCTTCCATTCCTATTGTACAACACTCACGACAACATACCTAATTAATTAATATCAACCAATAATGTCTCACATCGTTCAAATACCCAAAGTCTTCGACCACGAAAAATATCCAAATGTTCCAAAGGTGGAATTTGACAACGACACCGTGAAGATCGGATCCAGAAAGTCGCTCTTGGCTGTCTGTCAATCCGAAATCGTCGGCGACACAATCAGAAAATTCTACCCTGCATTAAACACCACAATCACTAAAGTCTCGACTTTAGGAGATCAAGTTCAAAATAGACCATTGTATTCCTTCGGTGGTAAGGCCCTTTGGACAAAGGAATTGGAAATACTATTGTTAGAGGACGTTGGAGAATTCCAAAAGATAGATTTGATTGCACACTCATTAAAAGATATGCCAACTGTTCTTCCTGATGATTTCGAATTAGGTTGTATCATAAGCAGAGAAGGTATGTATACCACTACTAACTTTTATTTTTTTTCTCTTTTCCTTTCTTTCATTCACACAGCTTCTTTTTCATTATGATGATCATAAACATTTTTTAGACGTTAGACTACTGAGTTTCTTTCATAGATGAAAACGTGTTATTTACTGACTTGAAAAAGAAGTGTTGCGAAATGATTGATATTCTCATTCACTCCCATGAACACAATACTAACATTACCCTATTTCCCCACACTAATAAAATCTTATAGATCCAAGAGATGCACTTGTCATGAAATCCGGCTCTCCATACAAATCCCTCGGTGAATTACCAGCAGGTAGTATCGTCGGTACATCATCTGTCCGTCGGTCAGCACAAATCAGCAGAAACTATCCACATCTCGTTTTCAAGTCCGTGCGAGGAAATATACATACCAGATTAAACAAATTAGACGATGCAGAATCCGACTATGCATGTATCATTCTTGCAGCCGCCGGTTTGATCCGTTGTAATTTCCAAGACAGAATCACCAAATACCTCAACTGTGATGAAATGTATCATGCTGTTGGTCAAGGTGCCATTGGTGTTGAGATCCAAAAGAACAACGAAAAAATGAGATTATTATGTAGTGTCATTGGATGTCGTGAAACTACTTGGAAATGTGTTGCTGAACGTAGTTTATTACGAACTTTAGAAGGTGGTTGTTCTGTCCCTGTCGGTGTCTGGACTACTTATGATGAATCAAGCAACATTTTAAAATTAAAGGCTATCGTCTTAAGTGTTGATGGTACCGAAAGTGTCGAAGATGTACATGAAAAGGAAATGACATGTGACAAAGATGCTTTTGATTTAGGTATAGAATTGGCTGATAAATTGATTGCAAAAGGTGCAAAGAAAATTTTAGACGAAATCAATTTCAACAAGATTCAAGAAATAAAAGAAGCCGGCTTAACCGCCAATTAAGTTCATTAATCCGCATGTTCTTTTGTACATAAACACTACTCTTATATTCAATCCCCCCGTTTTTATAAATAGAATACTTTAATTAATTTACAAAATATTTGTCATCGCTATAAATGTATCTTGTTTTTAGACCAAATGTAGAATCCTAATGTACTCAATAATCCCAAAATCCCAGTGTATAGATAAATCTTTGTCAAATATGGATCTGTTGACCATCCACTCATCATTTCCCCAATTAAACTACTGATTGCAACAGACGTTAAAAACAGAGCTAACACACCACCGCGTAAAAAGGTAGGAGATAACTCATAGGCTAATTCATAACATGTCGTGGATGCAAAGCATTCACCTGTGGCTTGTAGTATAAACATCAAGAAATAGAAAATCCATGATAATGTCGAGACTGGTGATGGCTGATCACAGTTAGAAACGTTATTTATATCACACGATGAGTTGTTATAGACTTCATTCTGCACGTATGCTCCTAACAACGAGCCGATCGAACAGATCGTGAAACCAATGATGATCTTCGTCTGTGAGGATGGTAATCTGTTGTGTTTGAGTAGATATGGATAGATCACATTGGAGAGTAATGGAATAACAACGATGATAGCGACCGGGTTTAACGCTTGATAAAGATCGTTAGGTAAATGGACAGAGGATTGCATTGTAGCAGCCTGTGAGATTTGAATTGAAATCAACGCAGAGTCGTTGAGGTAAAATGGGATAAAGAAGAGAAATAAGATAATACAGTCGAAAAACTTGTGAATGTCCGACTCTTCAATTTTTAATGACATGTTGATAGGTAATGGGGTGTTCCAATAGTGGTTTTTCAAATAATAGTAGAACTCTTTGTACACGTTAAGGTCTGTATGTTTTTTGGTGGTATGATGTGGTAGATTTTCAGAGTGTATTATCCGTGGTTTGAGGTATGTTAACAGTAGCGGTAAGAACGCAAACACGACTGCTGTTGAGAGATAAACTGCCCAGAATCCGACATATCTTTCCATGAACGAGCCGAGTAAGGATAATGTGCATCCCCAGTTGATATACATGTAGAATGACATACTCAACTTTTCTAGGGTGGCTTTATGGTCGATTTTAATCTTTCCACCGTCGGGCAGATATTTAAAGTCTGGTTTGTTTGACTTGTATTCATACTGGTCTAGCAATAGTGGTAAGATATTTGGTTTGATGAAACCTGCAGCAACGGCAATAACAGCTACTGATAGCAAGACTATTGCAAACGATAAGTGTGGGTATTGGATGATCGAAGGGATGGACGATAAAACAAGAATGAAATGTCCTAATATACCGATGATCGTGCCAAGATAGATAGCTTTGTATTTTCCCAACTTAGTATCTGAATAGTAACCACTGATAATTGGGGAAAAGTTCGAAAAGAACGTGATAAACTGCATCGTGAACGAAGCCAAGGGAAGTCCCAAACCCAAAGCACCTGGCGTTTCTATCGAATTGGAAATATCGTGCACGATAGAACCCGTTGTTGAATCTTTTGGTAGTGATCTTTGAATCATATTTGTCAAACATCCAGAGATCATATAGTATGAGAAACGTTCTGAAAACTCCACAAGACATATGAGGTATGATATCTTAGGTATTGATCCCGTTATTTTGGTGTTTTCGATGAGGTAGGCATTGTTGTCGTTGTCGTCATCGTGTTGGTCGTCGCTTGAACCGACATCGTCGTGGATGGGTATAACCGACAGCTCGATGTTGTTCTTCAATGAAGCATGGTTGTGCATGGCGCCCTTGTGTGTCTCTTGGGGTTTTGTGTTGTCTGTGTGTGAGGATTAGCAACAGAAAGAAAGAAGTGATGTATCTTATCTTGAAACACCACCACCGGGTATTTCCCCATTCGTGTTTAGTGTGAAGAGCACCCAGGCGAGCACAGCCTTGTTTTGAGAGTTCGTGAGATTTGCCCAATGAGGAAAAAAAAGTTGGAGACGAGATGTTGGATGAGTTGGTGGTGGAACCTTTTCCTCCGGGCGTTGGCAGGAGATAAGAGAGACAGATAGACACATAGATACCAGGCAAGATGGACGACACAGAGTTACAAGCGATCCGTGCTGCGAGACTGCAGGAGATGCAGAGAAACGCCCAGGGCAGAAGCGCCGGTGGCAGTGGCGGATCCGGCGACGATGGCAATAATGCACAACAGGAGAAGGCCAACAGCTATGCGGACAACGTGCTGAACCAAATATTAGAGCCAGAGGCCAAGCAGAGACTCAACCGTGTCCGTATGGTGAAGCCGGAGAGAGTGCTGGGTGTGGAAAACTACCTTATCAGATTATATCAGAGTGGTGGTATCAGAAGCAAGGTTGGAGAGGAGGATATTGTCGAGATTCTCGATAAGATTGCCAACGAAGAGCGTAAGAACACAACTACACGTATCAAGTTTGAAAGACGTGACTACACAGAAACCAACAACACGGCGTCTAAGGGCAAGAGCAACAATAGTGACTCCGATGATGATTTCTTTGACGAGTAGGTATAATAGGTATAGATGATCTGTAAGAACAGTCTATATCCATACCCCAGAGTCGTATCCATTGTCATCATACATTCTATAACTCTGTATAACCATGAGTAACCCCTTCATGTTAACGATCTAGTAAACGCAGTGCAATGTGCAATGGACAGAAATTCCATCACAGCTCGGGTCTCGGGTCTCGAGTCCAGCAAAGGAGCTGTCCTGATAAGAACAACGAAGACAACCACGCAGACGTATACGGGATGGGTCTTTCCTTTTGCAGTAACTCAGGAGGTGACAGAAATTTCAGGGACGGTGGAGAAGAAGGAACGTCAAGACTCAAGACCCTAAACCCTAAACCCAGCCATCCACCGTTTCTGCTCCGGCAGATCGTTCCCAGACGTGTTCGCCTTCCTCAACGGGCAGGCCAGCACGCTGATGAGTGATGAGAAACCCACCCTGCAGCGGTGTGAAGTCCGAGTGGTTGACACCTGCCACTTGACACCTGCCAGCTGAACAACTTTGACACCTTTAACGTTTACTTTCAACTTTCAACCCATTTTGACTTCTCTGGGGAGGTGGAAATGCCCCGGCTGGGGGCACCGCCCGGCCTGCCCGATGCGGAAGGTTCAGGCGGGCCCGCGCGCCCCGCCTGCCCGATGCGGCAGGTGGAACAGCCAATCTGCGCCCGCACCCGCCAGCTAGGCGAACCACCCAGCCAGGGCCCCCGAGGGGCTCCCACAGTGAGATAAGAGTCCTCTCCAGACGTCTGGTTAAGCTTAAATACTTAAAGAGCTTACTCCCCGTCCTCTTCCACTCCACCATTGCTTGCTGGCTCATCCCGTGGATATTCTACTGTGTCCTTCTGTCTCTCTCTCTTATCACTTCTTTCTTTTTTCCTCTCTTCACACAACAACCAACAAACAAACAACTAACCATGGCTCCACACCCATACGACCAAATCACTGATGAAGAATTCAGATCGATGGTTAAGCTCGTCAAAGACGCTTACCCATCCGAAAAACCACACTTCTGCCAAGGTGACCGTATCGATCCACCAAAGAAGGCTATGTTACAATACTTGGCTGCTGAAAAGCAAGGTGTTGCTCCTCCATTAATCCCAAGAAGAGGTTACCTCTACTTCTACATTGGTGAAGCTTTCCACAAGGTTTTAGTCAACTTGACCTTCAAGCACATTATTTGCGACACCACCTTACCAGAAGGTGTCATTGGTCCTTTAATTGCTGAAGACGTCTTCGCCATTGAAGACTTATCCGTCAACCACCCAATCTGTAAGGCTGAACTTGAAAAGTTGAACTTACCAGACAGTATCCACGTTGTCTGTGATCCATGGATTTACGGTACTGATGATCCAAACGAAAAGAGACTGTTGATCCAATGTTACATGTACTTGGCCAACAAGAACCACCCAGAATCCAACCACTATTCCTTACCATTAAAGTACTCTCCAGTCTTCAACGGTCTGACCAAGGAATTCGTCAGAATGGATTACTTACCATCCGGTGCTGATGAATACGTCCTCAACGATACTAAGGTTTGGGAAGACTTCCCATTAGTTGAATACCACCCAGACTTGAACGGTATCACCAACTTAAGAGAAATCAAGCCATTAATCATCTCTCAACCAGAAGGTGTCTCTTTCACCGTCGATAAGCACAAGATCACATGGCAAGACTGGGAATTCTACGTTGTTCCAAACGCTAGAGAAGGTGCCGTCATTTACGATATCCACTTCAAGGGTAGATCCATCATCTACAGATTATCCATGTCTGAAATGACTGTCCCATACGGTGATCCAAGAGGTCCATTCCACAGAAAGCAAGCTTTCGATCTAGGTGACTGTGGTTTCGGTGTTAACGGTGACACCTTAAACTTAGGTTGTGAATGTTTAGGTGTTATTAAGTACTTAGACAACAGAAGAGTCTCTGCTACTGGTGAAATCCAAGTTCTTCCAAACACTGTCTGTCTTCACGAACAAGATGCTGGTATCTTATATAAGCACGTTAACTACAGAACTGGTCACTCCGTTTCTGCAAGAAGAAGAGAATTCGTTGTTCAAATCATTGCAACCGTTGCTAACTATGAATATGCCGTTCAATACATTTTCGATCAAGTCGGAGAAATCAAGATTTCTGTTAGAG
>JAJMLU010000284.1:30772-52329 GCA_030569835.1 Pichia sp. NRRL Y-27261
GAGAAATAAACACATTGAAAAAATCGCCTCTCAACTAAGACAAGGTTTTGAATCAAGAAATTTCGAATTATTGGATAAACTACTCACCAACCAAAGAGATAAAGAATTATTAGATATCAATGGTACAGACCCAATCACCGGTGATACCGTCTTGATCGAATTCATCAAGAAGGATGATTACGATATGGTCAGATTTATTCTCGATCATGGTGGTGATCCTTTCAAAAGAAGTTTATCCGGTAAATTACCTGAAGAATCAACTATGGATTTAGAAATGAAAAGAATTATCGAAGATTCCTTCAATAAGCAAAACATTATGGATTCAACTGCTCATCCTCAAGAAGGCTCTCCAAGTTGTAAAGGTTTCCTCAAGAAATGGACCAATTTCGCAGGTGGTTATAAATTAAGATGGTTTGTCTTGGATAATGAAGCAAGATTATCATATTATAAATCTCCAAATGATATGAATAATACTTGTAGAGGTTTGATTCATTTGGCTCATGCAATGTTAAGAGTTGATAGTTCTGAAAATACTAAATTCGAAATCATCATTCAAAACCCTTCCGATGGTTCTCCTGTTAGATGGCATTTGAAGGCTGAACATTCAACTGAAGCTCAGAAATGGATTTGGGTTTTACAAAATGCAATTAGATATGCTAAGGATAATTTGAAAAAACAAAGAAAATCAGTCATGTTATCCCATATCTTAAATGAAGATTTACCAAATGACCAAAGGCAAGTACAACGTCCAAGCATTGTTCAAACTTATGATGACGATGAATCTCCTGAACAAGCACAGTTCCATTCTCGTCCAATCACCCCTGCTTCAATCGATATACCAGATTCAAATGCTTTAGAAGAAGAATCAAAGAGACATAAATCTGTTTCTTCAATTTTATTAGAAAAAGATACACATAATACTAGCGATAATGATGATGAAGATGATGAAAATAACGATAACGATTATAATAATAATGATATTGATGATTATTTGAGTGATAACAGTGAAACATCCGATTATGAACCAAATACTAATGTTTCTCCCCGTACTAGTTTTGACAGCTTAAGAAATCAAATGGGCCCAGTGCCAGACAGAACGTCCCAATATGGCACCACATCAAGACAACATTCGTATGCTGAATCTGGTCACAATAGAGCACCATCAGTTTCTTCCCAAAAATCAGGTTCTTCAGAACGTTCTAAGAATTCATCTTTAGCCAAGAAGATTTACAAGGCACCACTGAAACAACTTTCTAAAATAGGTAGAAAAACAAGAGATTCTTTTGTCGTCGATTATGAAAAACAACCAAACGAACATCACCATCATCAAAGAGATGTTTCTTCACAATATTCAACTAATTCCATACCAGCTAATAACACTAATAATTATACCAAACGTTTATCACACAACAATACATCTCGTGCTTCATTTGCTTCCAATTCAAGCAATATGTCATCACCAGAACTCAAGGCTAAACATGATTTTGAATCTACATTTGATTATAGTACTAACCAAAATCTAGATGATAATGACGATGACGATGATGATGGTTCTTCTCCCACTGAAAAGAATGCAGCGGTTGGTACAGATTTGTATGTTGTTAGAAACCAAATTAATATTCAATTGAAAACTTTCAAGGATTTCCTTGATTCTTCATTAAATGATAGTTCCATCGGTAAAGAAGATTTAGTTCAAATGTCAAATAGTATCTTAGCAACTTTGAATATCCTGGTTAACCAAGAAGGTGATGCAATTAACTACAAATACAATGATTTAGTGAGACGTTTAGAAAAGCAACAAAAGATCTCTTCAATTTGGGAAAACTCTATTAAGCAATTAGAAATTGAAATCCGTGATAGAGAAACTAAGATTGTTGAATTAGAAGACAAGTTGAGAGCTCTTAAGAAGGCTCTTAGAAACAGTGTTAGCCAATTGCAACAAAACCATGTTACTCGTGCATTACCAGGTGACCAAGAACCAGGAAATGCAACTTCTGCTGCTGCTCTTGCTAGACAAGCATTGACTGCTAATATGAATAAGAATATTCCGCCTGTTCCAACAAGTTCTCCACCATTTGATAATATTACCCAACAACAGGAAGAGCAACGTGCATTACAACGTCAACAAGAAATTCAGCAAAGATTCAAAACTTCAGGTAATAATATTCCAGTTGCTGCACCTGTTGTCCCTGCTCCTGCTGTTCCAGAAAGTGTTGAATTACAAAAGGAACCATCATATGCAACTCAACCAGCTCCATTCGATCCAACTTTAGCTGAATTTATAGAAGAAAGTGACGGTAGTGAAGATGAATTCTTTGATGCTGAAGAATCTGATGTTGTTAAGGATATGTCCATCTTGGAAAGAAGAGAAACTATCAGAACTAGAAAGAACAGATTAGAAAAGGAAGCTCGTGAACGTGAAAAACATGAGAAAGAACTTAAGGAACACCCAGAAGAAGCTGCAGCTGAAGCAGAAGCAGAAGCTAAAGCTAAGGCTGAAAAGGCCATTGCACCTGTTCCAGCAATCCAACCAATCCAACCAATTTCTAATATTCCTGGTGCTGTTACTCAACTTCCTGTTCCATCTGAACTCCCACCTCCAGTTCCACAACAATTTGAAGAACCAATTGAAACATCAAAGGAAGTTACTTCAACTTACCAAGAAGAATCAAGTGTGCAACCATCTGAAACTACAGCTGTTGCTGAAGAAGGTGAACCACCAGCTACTGCAGCAACTTCAGAACCACCATTTGAAATCCCAGAACCAAATTATAAGCCAACTGTTGATAGCAATGGTCGTTTTGTTGTTAACAAGCGTGAATTACTCAATGACATTCAAAATGAAAGATATAACAAGATTCTAGGTGATCAATCATTTGAAGGTTATGAAGATCCATTGAGATTATCATTAGCTCCAGAAGATAACCGTCCAAAGATGTCATTATGGGGTGTTTTGAAATCATTAGTTGGTAAAGATATGACCAAGATGACCTTACCTGTTACTTTCAACGAACCAACTTCTTTATTACAAAGAAATGTTGAAGTTATTGAATATTCAGATTTATTAGATAGAGCTGCATCTATGGAAGCTTCAACTTTGAGATTGGTTTATGTTGCAACTTTTGCTGCTTCTGAATATGCATCCACCGTTGATAGAATTGCCAAACCATTCAATCCACTTTTAGGTGAAACTTTCGAATATACTAGATCTGATAAAGGTTACAGATGTTTTGTTGAACAAGTTAGTCATCATCCACCAATTTCTGCGTTAGTTGCTGAATCTCCACGTTGGTCTTACTATGGTGAATCTAATGTTAAGACTAAGTTCTTAGGTAGATCTTTTGATATTAAACATCTGGGTACTTGGTTCTGTGAAATTTATCCTGATGCCGGTGTCGAATGTAAGAATGGTAAGAAATCTGAAAAGGAAGTCTACTCTTGGAAGAAGGTCAATAACTCTGTCATTGGTATTATTGTTGGTAATCCAACCATTGATAATTATGGTGATATGGAAATTCGTAACCATATGACTGGTGATTACATGAAATTCAATTTCAAACCAAGAGGTTGGAGAGCATCATCTGCTTATGAAGTTAAGGGTGAAGTTTTCAATGCTCAAGGCAAGTTGATGTATTATGTTGGTGGTCATTGGAACAGTAAGATTTTCTGTAAGCCTGCTGATGATAAGAATGCTGAAAGATTTTTGGTTTGGGAGGCTGCTCCAAGACAAGAGATGATGTTCCATTTAACCAATTTTGCTGCTACTTTGAACAATCCAGCTCCACACTTGGTGCCAAAGGTTGCATGTACCGATACTAGATTGAGACCAGATCAACGTGCCATGGAAGATGGTGATTATGATTTAGCTGCTGAAGAAAAGAACAGGGTTGAAGAAAAACAAAGAGAAGTCAGACGTCAAAGAGAATTGAAGAACGAATCATACAAGCCATTCTTCTTTGAAAGAAGTAACCACCCGGTTACCGGTGAAGAATACTGGAAGTATGAAGGTACTTACTGGAGAGAAAGAATGGAAGGTAAGTTAAAGAACTACAACGATATTTTCTAAATTCTCTACTATAATGTATTCACTCTCTGTTTTAACTGTTATTACTCTACCATATTATTATTAGTTTCCTCTTTATTTATATACAAGTTTACGTTTGTTTTTATTGTTTTTACTATTATCATGAAGAAATGTTTATCATATAAAATTTGCATTTAATTAATCCTTTATTGTAACCTAGCTAGTTGTGAGTATTAAAATATCCGCTCGAGTCCTTTCAAGTTTTTTGTGAGGCAAGTACTGTTTCAGCCTAGCAATTCTATATTTTGTTGTACATAAATAAATAATTAAATGAGAATGTAAAGAAGGTATATAAAATGAAAATGAACATAAATGGAAATGATAATGAAAATCAACTTAATGAAAATATTGAAATAATATATTAGTGTAAACGTTAATTTGTTTTCTTTTTTTCTTTTTTATAATTTGACCGGTCTATAATACACTGTGTTCGGTGATGATTACCTTTTATATCTAATCATTTCTTCCGGATAATCGTCAAAGGTACGTGGTCCTCTCAACTTTTGGGGTGAAGATTGTTGTTGTTGAATGTTTACATTGGAATTTGAATTCGGATTCATGTATTGATATTGATTTAAGTTGGGACTGGACATCGAATTTGGAACTCTGTTTTCTTTGGATCTATTCTTTAGTATCATTTGAACATCGGGCGGCAATTCAGACAAGATCTTATTGACCCTATCTTCAAGAACCAGCCTGAATTCTGTTCTCATGACTCTTCTGGTCTCTTCGTTCTTAGCATTGATCTTCTTTCTCTCTTCTTCTAAAGCATTATCATACTTGATCAATTGTTTTTCCTTAGAAACTAGTTCTGCTTCCTTCTGTAGTAATTCTTCGTCGTGTCTGCTTAATAATGCATCCCTGCGTTTAATTTCTAAATCACGTTTTGTTAATTCTAATTCCCTTTGATTTAATTCCCACTCTCTTCTATAAATTTTAAATGAAGTTTCTTGTAATAATTGGTTGACATCCGCTCTTTCCTTTGGATCAGTAATCAGACATGCGTAAATACACATTTTCAATCTGTTTGAGTAATGACTTGGCAACTCACTATACACACCAGCTTTAATTTTTTCTTGTAATTGGGCATGTGTCTTTGCTGTAAATGGTGGTGTTAAAGCACATAGCTCATACATGACACAACCTAAAGACCAAACATCACAAACAGTATTGTAAGCTTGTTCAGAGATGACTTCTGGTGGCATATAATATGGAGTACCAACATAAGTTTGAGTAAAATGTGTATGTGGTGCAAGACATTTTGCTAAACCAAAATCACCTAATTTGACTGTGTATTTATCAGATAAGAAGAATATGTTTTCAGGTTTAATATCTCTATGGATGACGACTTGTAAATTGGAAACTTCAGGTGGTTTTATTTCAGGTGTGGATTTGAACATTGAGACGACTGGTTCAATATCAACACCATAATGACATCTGTAAAGTGCCATTAAAGTCTGTGTAAAAATTTGCCAGACTAATGTTTCTGGAATGTATTGTTTACTTTCACGATACTTCTTAATCAATTCAGAGACATCTCCGCCATCGCAATATTCCATGTAGATATTTAACACTTGTTCATTGGGCAACTTTTCGTATCCGTAAACTTGGACTATATTTGGATGGTTTAAATTTTGTAAAATGTCGAATTCACTTGATAGTTGTTTTTCTTCCTTTTTACTCATAGATCTGTATGAGATTTCCTTTCGTACAAATGTTCGTCCGGTAGGTTTATGGTGAACTTTACGGATAACACCAAAAGAACCTCGTCCGATGACATCAAGCTCTTGAAACTGTCCAGATATCTCTCTACTGCCCATGTTGACTGTAGTTGGGTGTAGAATTTGCAGATGATGGTGTGACTTGGTCTATTTGTACTCGGAGGTCAGAAAAGATAAGGAAATAAGAGGTGGGTTATATAAATATCTGCAACGAATCTCGAAGAAAGTAGAAAGCAAAGATGTGGTACATAAGACAGACAAAGCCCCCTTGCATGTTGTGCTGGTGTTTGACAGAGATGGGACAGACGATCGCCCAAAAGGGAAGTGTAATTGTTTGTGTTTTGCCCGATGCGGAAATTTGCATCTGAAGATTCTGAAAGTTTTTGCGCAAAGGGTGCTTTTCTCCCATCTAGGGCCCTATTATTGACTTTCGGGGCTTGATGTGGGGATAGTCCCCTTCTCTTTACAGGAATGGTTCATTATACAAACGGGGTGTGTGGTTTATAAAAACAGTTCTGACCAATTGCCGGTCGAAATGTACACAAAAATTTATTAAAATTAAGGGAGCCAGAGGCTAGTATTTGAGGTGTGGGTTATCTAAGATTTAGTAGGTGTATGCCTTACCGGTTAAAGCTTCAAACGCTTCAGCGTACTTGGCTGAAGTTTGTTCGACGATATCTTCTGGCATCTTGACACCTGGAACACCGTTCAACTTGTTAGAGGTTAACCAGTCTCTTAAGAATTGCTTGTCGTAAGATTCTTGAGACTTGCCGATAGCATATGCCTTGGCGTTCCAGAATCTAGAGGAATCTGGAGTTAAAACTTCGTCGACTAAGACTAACTCACCATCGTCGGTGATACCGAATTCGAACTTAGTATCAGCTAAGATAATACCTCTGGTCTTTGCGTAATCTCTAGCCTTGGTGTATAATTCGACAGCCTTTTGAGCAACCTTGTCACAGACTTCCTTACCAACGATTTCAGCAGCCTTTTCTGGGGAGATGTTTTCATCGTGTTCACCTTGTTCGGCCTTAGTGGATGGGGTGAAAATTGGAGTTGGGAGTTCTTCAGATTCTTGTAAACCCTTTGGAGCTGGTAAACCGTGGATGGTACCTGAGGTCTTGTATTCCTTCCAAGCGGAACCAGTGATGTAACCTCTGACAATAGCTTCTAATGGAACTAACTTGTGCTTTCTGACTAATAAAGATCTTTGTGATAATTGGTCTCTGTACTTTGGTTCAGATAATTCCTTTGGTAACTTTGCGAAGATTTCGTCATCGGTAGAAGCAATTAAGTGGTTCTTGATGGCGTCCTTAAGGAAATCGAACCAGAAAACAGAGATTTGAGTTAAGAGCTTACCCTTGTTCTTGATACCGTTTTCCATGATGACATCGTAAGCAGAGATTCTGTCGGTAGCAACGAAAAGCAAACTTTCGGAGTCAACTTCATAGATATCTCTGACCTTACCCTTTGCGATCAATGGCAAGATGCCGTCTAAGTTTGTGGATGTGATGGACATTGTTGTGGTGGTGGCTGTTTTGGAGTGTATCCTGATGTCTGGAACTGTGCAAAAGGTGCCGTAGTGTTGCAGAAGAGAACCGTGCAGGGTGCAATGGGTTGGAATCATCTCCTCTAAAGTAGGCCGAACGCCGAACCCGGTCAATTAAATTGAGTGGCACGCATGAAATTTTTAATGACTCTGACCTCCACAATCCGGGCTGTGCTGGGGCTTCCCGATGCGGCAATTCCCTTTATCGCTGCATGAATCTGGGAATAAAAATTTGATGGCGTTTTTCACCTCTGAGATCAGGTGTCTCTTCTGGATGGTCCTGGGCCAGCCATTGCACAGAGCAAGCATCACACTAGAGAGTCATGACAGCTAAAAAGAGAGGCAATAATGGTCAGTTTAATGGTGCTGGAAATGGCAAAAGACAGCATAGAGACGCCACTCGTCCGGGAATCGCCGGTTTGCCTGCCAAACCAGTTTTTTCACAAACACCTACCAGTGTTCCTTCTGTGTCCACAGAGATATTTCCAGGTATGATGGTGAACCTCCCGGCTGAAAGTCAAAAACAAAATGAACAAGTTCTTAACAATGAGGTCAGTAGTAGTTACCCTTCGAATAATAACACACAGCCCTCGGCAGAAACATTGCAACTGTTTAGTACTATTTTAGGAACATTACAGCAGCAGCAGCAGCAACAGCCTCAATCACAACCACAACAACAGTACAATGCAAATTATCAAACCCAATACGGATACCAACAGCAGTATAATCCTAACACAAATCCAAATTCATATCCACAACAGCAATACCAAAACAACTATAGTTCCCCTCCTGCACAAATGTACAATCAAAATGGCCATCAAAATTACAACCAGAATCAACAAATGAACTATTCTAATAACACAAATACACAGCAATATAATGGTAGTAATGTTAATAATAATGGAAATGGAAATAATCAACAAAACACCGCATTCCTTTCTATGTTCAATCAATTTGTTCAGGCTTATGCGTCTCAACAACAACAACAACAAATGCCACCCCAACAGCATGTGAATGGTAATAACTTCAATGCCAATGTCCCACAACAAGGCCAGCCGCAACTACCAAATAAAGTCAATCAACCAAAGAAGAAAAAGAACAAGAACAATAAAAAGGCAAAGGAGACTAAAGAGGTCGAGGATATTCCAAATAAAGAAAACTCTTCGGATGACGATCTTCTAGATGAAGAAGCGGAATGGGAAAAAGATGTGGCTATTCAAGGTACAAATATTGTCTTTGAAAATGATGAGGACATACAGAAATGGATTGAAGAAAGAAAGAAAAACTGGCCAACAAATAGTAGAGTTGAAGAAAAGAAGAAAGAATTAGAAAAGGCTAAAAGGATTGTTGAAAATTTAAATAATCAAACTTCCTCTACCAGTGCTAAGCAAGACAAGCCAAAAGTTAAAATGTGCAATTTCTGGGTGAAAAACAAACGGTGCAAAAATGGTAAAAACTGTAAATATTCTCATGACATGTCCAATTATACCAAGCCAACAGATAATAATAACAAGAGCAAGGCAGGTGTCATTTCCACTAAACCACTAAAAAATCACAAGGTCAAGTTAATTCATGGCATTCCTGTTCAAATACCATCCAGATTTGTTCCATTACAAAATGAAGGTAAGTCTCTACATAATTTAATGGTTGAAGGTGAACAGTTTCAAAAGGAAAATGTCCAACTTTTAGATCTTTTCTCTAAGATGGTTAAATATGGAATCATCAAAAATGATTGGGATACATTAAAGAAGAAATTAAAGTTGGATGACAAATCTCTACAATTATCTTAAAGTTCTTTGCTATAGCATTATTTTTCTATAAAGCTTTTTTAATACATTTTATACACGATCTGTAAATATAATTAGTTTGATTACATACCTCTGAAAGCATTCTTACTTGCTCTTCTTCTACCTTCGGTGACTTGCTTAGTCTTACCTCTTCTGTCGGCGTTATCATCTTCAACATCGAATTGAACCTTTGATGCCTTCTTGGTTGGAACAAAAGTAATTTCACCTTCACCAACGGCATTCTTTCTTATTCTTGTGTTGGATCTTTGTTCCTTCCTTATCTTACTACCTTCGTCTTGTAACTTGGCTTGTTTAGCAAATGAGACATTTCTCTTTGCTTCACTGTCCGCATTTATTTCGTCATTCTTACCTATTGACTTCATCTTAGACATATATTGCTTAGCTTCTTCACGTTCTTTCTTCTTACGATCTTGTTTCTTCTTTAATTCGTCCTTGATTCTCTTCCTTATTTCTTCCTTGTCTTCTTCTTCATCATCGGAATCGGAATCTGATTCGGAATCTGAGTTGTTGGCACCATTCTTGTTTCTCATTGCTAGACGTTCTTCATCGGATTCTTCAGCAGCAGTTAATGGCTTTGGACCAGCAAGTGAAGATGCGACTGGGTTCAATTGCTTATAATCATGACTCTCAGTATCAATTTGGAATCTTGGATCTTCAAACATTTCTTTGAAACGGTCATCGTTAACAACATTTTCTGCAGTTTCTGAACCAAGTTTGTCTTGTAAGTGGCCAACATAATCTTTATTGACCTTAACCTTGGTATTTGTAAGTGCACCGGTACTTCTAATTCTAGATTCTCTTTCTTTTTCAATTCTCTTTCTAATTTCTCTTTCTCTTTCTTCTTGTATGGAGTTAGGATTGGCGATTAAGTTAACCTTGTCGTATAATTCATTATCAATAAAGTAACCATGCATGTATGCTCTTAAGACATTTGTACCAATCAAATGTGATATACCTAACTTTGCAACGTCTTGCTTTGTCAAGAACTTGTAGTTGGAGTAGACTGTATCGGATGGTTTTTCTTCTAATTCTTCTGTGATATTGTCTAAGAATGAACACCATCTTGGGGATGGACCTAATTGTGGGATATAATATGTATGCATTGGGATAGATTCGTTGGCCATAAAGAACATACCTGAACCTGGAATGTGTTCAATATCATTGATATCAACACTTGGTTCCATAGCAGCGTATGGCTTACCATCATCTCTATTCCAAATCTTTGCAATCTTTTTATCGGAAGTTAAAATTAAGTTTAAGTTTTCATTGCCGGTTTCTTCCAACCAAATAATCTTCTTAATTCCAAAACCATAACCTTGATCTTTTGTGATTAATGGATGAGAAGTTCTTAAATCGTAAATCATAGACATACCATCTGAGGTACCACAAGCAAAATTTAAACTGTTGTTAGCAAATTTAACACATGAAATTTCACTACCGTTTTCTTTAGCTTCAGGAATTTGTAATTTAATAACTCTTTGCTTTGCCCTTGAATCCCAAAATTCAACAGTACCGTCTTCTAAACCTGCACTGAATAAACCATGGATTGGATTGATATCAATGGAATTGACACCTCTGTCAGATTCTATTTGGAATGGTTTCATGAATCTACCTTGTTCTAAATTCAATCTGTAAATTTCGTCACCTGAAGCACCGATAAATAAATCACATGAAACATCATCATATGCTAAAGATCTACCAAATTTAGGAATTCTTAATTTGTAATCGATACCACCCTTGTTTTGGAATTCAATGGATCTATCGTTTTGTAAGTGGATGGATTTGGTCCAGTCGTCGGATAATAATAAGAAATCAACATTTTCTGTGTCAGTGTGTCTTTCAAATTTTAATGAAAGGTTGGCAAAATCGTAAACATGAATTTGAGGCTTATAAGTACCAGTTGCCATTGCATATTGACCATCTTTTGTAACTTTAATCTTAGTTGATGATTCGCTGAATTCGAAATCTTGAATTAATTCAACTCTGTTTTGATAATCGATATCATTTTTCAAAGATCTCTTTCTCTTTCTTTCTAACCAATCTGGTAAAGACTTTGAAACATTTGTACCAGATATTTGGTAAACAGAGATATCATTGGAAGATGCAGACTTTAACACCATACTTGTCGATGATTTTCCTGGTTGTTTATATGTTTTAAGGAGGAAAGAACAGAGAAACCAAATCTTGCCTTTATCAAGTTAAAAGTGAAAAAAATTAAAAAACTTTCAAGAGACAAAAAATTAAAAAAATAATAAAAGAGAAAATCAATAAGTGTTACGTAAGCAGCACAGCCCAGATTTTGGTTAGTGGGTGAGAAAATGGTGGGAGAGAAGACAGTAGAGTATATGGACACCTAGTTGGAGACACCAGCTAGAAGGATACTGGGAGACGTATAGCTACAGTAGGCAGGTAAGACAACAAAAGAGAATTAGCCAACACCATGAACCTCTCGGAACTAACAAACCCAGTAGAGCCGGAGCAGGACTTGGCCACCCATAACGAACCAACACCAACAGTTAACGAAGATCACGAAATAACAGCCACGGCAACACCAATAACAACCGATGACTCTAGAACAGTTTCGAACACAATTGCTACAGGAACAACAGCAGATGATGGTGCTGAAGAAGATGCATATAATGGTGAAGAAGAACATTATGGTACTGAAGATATCGACGAGGGAAACTTTGGGCAACAGACAGATAGTGGTGATGGAGCTGTAAAGGAAAGATCAACGAGTGAATACAGAACCCTTTACTTCTACTTATTGGATAAATACAAGAGTGCCAATCATACATCCAAAGTCCTTGATGAATTTGAATTATACTTGAAAAGACTCCTTAAATACCAACAACTACGAAATAACATGTTGATTGATACACTCAAGTTCTTGGATAGACGTGAAAGTTTTGTCAGTGTAAATAATCTTACACATGCAGAAATACAGAAGAAACTGGTGAATATAAACCAAAAGGATGGAAAGATGACACCATTAATAATCAAATTACACGAACTAGAAAAACTGGAAAATGACGAAGATTCAAGAGCAAACTTAAACACATTCCACAACTTAATCGGTATAAACGATTCATTATCCAGCGATTTAGTGATTCAAGAAAACAATATGTGCTCCGATCTTTACACAAGCAAATATGATTTCTTTGAACTTGTGAAAAAGAATCAATGTTTTGAAAATAAGATATCCACAATGTTAGACTTACAGGCTCAAGTCGAAAAAGAAAGTCTTATTGAGCCTCTAGACGATGCGGCCAGTATAAACAAAGTCACCAAGAAAAGAAGAAAGAAGTCAGTTGAAGAAGATGGTGAGCTCAAAATCAAAAAGAAAAGAAAGAATGCTGAGGTCAAGGAGGAACCTGTTGAAACACCTCCAACATTCGCCTAAATTTTTGTATATTAATTAACGAACTTCAAATGTATTTTGTATTTAATCTATTGTTAAAATGAGTAGAACTGCAAGTTAAATTTACAAATAATTAAGATCACTATGTAACAGTATATATGTACAAAATTAACAATTAAGCTATTCGATGACTGCAACCTTCTTCTTGATTTTCTTCTTTGGTTTCTTCTTTGGGGCTGGAACAGGTGCAGTGTCGATCTTGATTTCTTGTGGAGTAATATTAACTTCCTCAGATTCTTCTTCGTCGTCTCTATATTCATTCGCAAAACACTCTTCAGCCTTTTCTGGTTGCTTTAAATCAAGATCTGCTAACTTGGATGCATCAACCATAAATGCGGAATGTTTCGTTGATGAATCAGGTGTAGTTTCTTTAACATCGTCTTCACCATCATCAATCAATAACACTTTTTCTTTCTTATATTTCTTTGGCTTGGATGGTTTCTTTAGTTTCTTTTTAGAATCTTCATCTGCTTTGGTGGATTTCACTTCATTGTCATTTGACTCTTCATTGGTATCCAAATCAATATAAAATGGATCATCCTTATGAATATTCTTAGATTTCTTTTGTTTCTTTTCAATTTTCAGTACAGATGAAACTTCAGTTTCATTGTCATCGAAATTTTCAGAAATTTCATCAAATTCTTCGGCATCGTCTTCCTCAACGTCGTCATCGCCGAAATTGATATCCAAATCTTCTAATTTGAGTCTATTGTAGAGATTGTGGAAATTAACGAGAGATTGATCATCAAAGGTTTCATCTAAATTCAAATCAATTGGAGGCTGAATCTTTTGTTGTGTTTTCACACCAACTGGCTTGAATGTAGTAGCGGAAAATAATTGGTTGTAACCTCTCATTAAGAAGTTTGGCGGATAATCGGAGTCTTCATTGGATGTTTTCATAGATTCTAAACTACTTTCAATGGATTCTTCGACAAGTTTTAAAACTTCAATAAAAGAAAGTGCACGTTCTTGGATTTCAAAATTTGGACTATTGGCAAATATGCTAAACCATTTTATTATGTTCGTGGATAATAACTTGACTGATTCAAATTGAGATGAGGACCATGAACCTTCACCGAATATAATACAAAATTTGCTGAATATTTTAGCGAGTGATTGAATGTAAATTGTAATGGTATTATCGAAGTTAACATATCCTAGTCTTTCCAAAAAGACCTGCTTTGAAATAGAATCAATGATTTCAATTGCAGAATATTGGTCGTCTTTATTTATTTTTGATTCATTATCAGAATCGTCAGATTCTTCATCGGAATCATCCTCGTAATCTTGAATGTATTCGTCATAATATTCACCGATAATCCAAATGCAGTTGCTTAGTCCATTTTTAAACAGTAATAATTCTTCATCTGATCTTTCAGGGATACCACATAAACTCAAACACATTTCAACTAATTTCGGTCTTATGCTTGGAACTCTGATACCGATATCAACCAGTTGTTGTGATATTATTTTATCAACATTGGAAATCTTATTCTCAACATTAAGCTTAAGTATATCATTTAAGACTCCTAAATACCATCTGAAATTTGGAATATTTTCATAGTTGTCCATTGAACAAATTTCGATGATTTTATTGATCAATGAATATTTGTATTTTTCAGAAACAACAATTGGCTGTTGTGATGAACCAATGATTTCTGGGTGCTCCTTGTCATCATTTTCATCATATGCACCTTGCTGTTCCATAGACAACAGTTTTCGGTTGATTTCATCCAGATGTTGTTGTTGTTCCTTGTATGGTAATAATTGAATGGTCAATCTTGTAACGATAGCTACAATATTCTTCTCGCTGACTAAAGAGTTGACAATTTCTAATGAAGTTTCCCTGATTGTTAAATCATTATCATAAATAGAAGTTAATATAATCTTATCGTGCTTCTTGATCAAATCTTGATGTATTTTACAGGTCTTAATAAATGCTAATAACCCAACATACTTCAAATTTTGATCATTACTTTCAAAGAAAATCAATAACTTTTCAACAATCAATTGTGCAGTCTCTATATCATCAGATGAAAGCATGTCACCATCTAAAATTGCATTGATGCATTCGTAGGTAAGGGATAAAGCTTTTGTCTTAACCATTAATGATTTGATTTCTGGTAAAAGTTTGTTCTTTAGTCGTGGTTCGGTTAATGATAGAGAAGAAAATAACTTCAGTAATCTAATGACCATCCAGTTATTATTTGATTCTTTTAACATTGCATATAGTCTTGGTGCCAATTCTATATAATTTGCCGGATTCATGTTTGCTAATTCACAGATAACATTGACAGTTGCAGAAACAACTGATCCATCTTCGTCATCTAATTTCTCAATGATTCTGTCATAATAAACTCTTAAAGCTTCTGGATTTTTTAAGAAGACTTTATACATTGCCAACACCGCCTTTTTTCTGATCAGTGGTTTTGAATGTGTTAACATTTTAGCCATATCATCAACAATGTCTAGTGCTAAATCTTTAGAGACAACGGCGGCAATTCCACTGATTGCTAACGATGTTTCAATATAATGGACAGAGTTTAAATCTTTCTTTAACAAGTTTGTCATCAACATCAATGCATCTTCGTTGTTTTGTCTTTGTAATATTTGGATTGCAGCCAGGTAACCAATTCTTTTATGTTGAAATTTAGGAGATGCCATGACTTCCAAAATATTAAATGAACACCAACTCATATCATAACCATACATTTCGAGGTAAGATAATTTTAAAAGAGAAGTGGATTTCAATTCTAAGTCTGATGTTTTCAATTCTGCCTTGCATTCTTGTATTGCCTTCTCTAAGAATGCATTCAATTTTTCATTATCGTTATTTGTTGCTCTAATACCTTTGATCAAATCCTCCAATGACTTTTCAAAGGAAATGCCAAACGGTCTTAACCGTTCTCTCATATCCATGGCTGGTGGGTAATAAAGTAAGTGTGGATGCTAGTAAAGGTCCCCTTTGTGTGTATACGACCAGCGTGGTAGATCAATGGCGGATGCAGAAGTGTGAAGTGTCTCTTGCAAAGGAAGTCTCCATCCTCCATCCGACGTCCGGCAGTCTGCGAGAAAGGCACGCCTGCTTTGCCTGCGGGCGTTCCCGCTTCCCGCTCAGTGAGATGCTCTACCGAACCACGTTTTCTTCTTACTGATCCTGGTTGCTATTAGGGGGCATTGCACATGGTACAAGCACAATTGAGCTCTGTCACCACATCAGAAGCAAAGGTCAGAATTATGGAACTATGCTCAGTGATGAAGATGGCAATTGTGACGAAGTGACTTCCAATTTAAGCGGAGAAAGATATGCGGTTATAAACCGGCCTATCGGCATAGACCAAACAACGGATTCTGGCAGAATCAGTCATCATTCACAATTAGAAGAAGGAAACAGTTACCAAACACATGATCATGAAAGTGAAGAAATTGGGAATGAAGACACCGAGGAGGATGAGCTTGTTCTTGAAAGATTACGTAGTAACTCACCGATCGGCATACCGAGTATCGAGAAACCATCATTAATACCTAACGAATCCAGATTCAATGCGATTGAATATTTGATAGGTAGTTTAAACACAGCCCTGGATTCTTTAACATTTGATAAAACATTGGTGATCCAATCTAAAATGGCAGGAGAATTGAATAATTCTTCAAATGAGGTTTTAAAGACTATTCAAGAAATGGAAATATCATTAAAAGAACACATAGCCAAATATAACAAATTGAAGAATGAAATATTACCGGAAATTGAATCGAATCTACGTAAAGGTACCAAGATTGCAAATAAATTAACAGATTATGTCAAAGAAGCATATCCAGTTGAATATAGTAAAGGAAGATCTAAGATTTTGGATAATTTAACTGAAGATGAAGAAGGGTTATATTCTTAGCTTCAATCAAATGTGTATACTGTGTATTTTATAGTGCTCTAATGTAATTAAATGAATGAGTTTAACCAGATAAGCAAACAACAGTGGAGCTTACTATAGTGTCACGTGATCGCTTACGTAATGCTTACGTCAGCAAAAATCGCTATTTTTACCAAATTTGATCTAAACCAATATAAAAACCATTCTCGTTAAACTTTCAAAAACTCAAAAAATGCCGCGATCACGTGATAAGTTCAAGCGGTGGGTTGATTCAAGAATTTTTGTCGTGTAACTGGCAATTTGTCCGAGTGGTTAAGGAGAAAGATTAGAAATCTTTTGGGCTTCGCCCGCGCAGGTTCGAATCCTGCAGTTGTCGTTTAAACCGTTATTTTTTATTTTTCGACTACACAGGCTCCAAACTGTTTAACTTTTTAGAATTTGTACATGAGATTAAGAATGACAATATTTTAGTGGTTATAGATGGTTTTTTTATATAATGTACAGACCGGAAAGATTATTTAAATTTAGCGTGTTCCCACATTTTTTCCAAACTTTTCTTGAAAATGGCAACGTTATGATCGATAACTGAAATTGCTGTTGTTTCATTGTTATCTTCTAGTCTACTGACTGCAACTAACGCTAATCCTCGTATCATTTGGTGTAGATATAACATTGTGCCGTTTTCTAGTCGGGATATACATTTTGTTGGTTTGGCTGGTTTGGAGAAGTCCAAGTCGTCTGTTATGGCATTATTGCCGTTTCCATTTACATCATCAAATATGGTATCTGAAATAGATTGCTGTTGCTGCTGCTGTTGACTTTGGTTGGATTCATATAAACCATCCAAATCTATGGAAACATCGATGAATTCTGCACAGACCTCGTAATTCTGGATATCCACAGGCGAAGAATCTGTGGCGACGTAAATTTTGGAATTGATATCGAACAAAAACACCTTATCGAAGTTGCTATATTGCATTAATAAATCCAATAGGTTTTCAAGGGCAGGCAATTCATATATTAACTTCTGCACTATTCTTGAGAATGCTTCATAAATGGAATGATCGAAAATAGAGGTCAAATAGAAGGATATTTGAACACCTTCTAAACCATAGTCTAACAAGTCATCACCGACACGTTGCATGATATCTCTCTGAGTGTCCAATCTGAAATCTTCACTTAAACCATCAATTTTATGGATTAAGACTTCGATATGGATTTTCGGATTCACACTAACGGCATATTTGATGATGACTGCAAGGTTTTGTAATGCACTCAAGTATTCATCTTGAGAATCAATGACATAGACCAATGCACCAATTGATGTGAATAGCTTCTCGTAGTCGTATAAAGCCGGTTCGAACAAGTTCAATTGACCTGGTAATTCAATGACGGCCAAGTCAATTAATGATTTGAAATTTTCTGTGGTTGGCTTCGTGGTACTTTCCAAGTAGAGCGTGTCCAATGGCAGAGTGTTGTGGAAGACGACTTTACAAATGGATGACTTTCCGGATCTTCTGAGACCCATGAGCAAGACGGTGGCATTGCTGTCGACATCAAAACTGGTATTTGCCGCTGCTGCAGAGTCCATTGCTGGTGATGTGGATATATGCTGTTGTGTGCTGTGAGGTGTGCCTCTCTCTGTTGCCGTCCCAGGTGTGTGCCAGTGTCTGCTCTTGTCTCTTGCCAATGGCCTGGTGGTCAATTCATGTTGCAAGTTCCTCGCCTGCACCGCCCTGCACCGCCCTGCACCGCCCGGCTCTCTCCCGCGTCGATCGACGCCACCGACCCGCGCCGGCTCCCCAATCCCGCCGCGATTGCCCATTCTGTCGCTTAAAGCGGATCCGGCGCTCTTATCGACCCGATTACCGCTTTGGGCGGAGGGCATTGGCAGCGACCCCAAAGACGGGGTTGGATTCCCGTGGATCCATCCCAGTCGGGTATTCCTGGACCTTCCATTGGGCACCAGATGGGGCGGTTGGAGGTCCATCTCTCGGCGTATTTAAGAACATGCCATCCCCACCCGTCTTTTTCCAACCGTTTCATCCATGTCTTTCCAAGACTCTATACCTATACCATCTTAGCTTCTTCTCCCCTCCTCTCACATCCCAGGTCACACCATAGTCCATACAGAAAATATGTCTACCTGTGAAACTTACTTCCCAGAAGAACCAAAGGGTCCTGAACTCAAGACCGCTATCCCAGGTCCAAAGTCTACCGAAAAGCTTGCTGAATTAGCTTCCGTTTTCGATACCAAGGCTGCCTACTTCGTCACCGATTACTACAACTCTTTAGGTAACTATATCTGTGATGCTGATGGTAACAAACTCTTAGATTCTTACTGTCAAATTTCTTCCATCGCTTTAGGTTACAACAACCCAGCTTTATTAAAGACCGCTCACTCCGATGAAATGGCCGTTGCATTATGTAACAGACCAGCTTTAGCATGTTTCCCATCTACCGACTACTACGAAATCTTAAAGGAAGGTTTATTGTCCGTCGCCCCAGAAGGTTTAAACAGAGTCTGTACCGCACATACCGGTTCCGATGCCAACGAAATGGCTTTCAAGGCTGCTTTAATGTTCCAAGCCAACAAGAAGAGAGGTGGTAAGCCATTCACCGAAGAACAATTAACTTCTGTCATGGACAACAAGTTACCAGGTACTTCCGACATGGTCATCTTATCCTTCGAAAAGGCTTTCCACGGTAGATTATTCGGTTCTTTATCCACCACCAGATCCAAGGCTATTCACAAGTTAGATATTCCAGCCTTCGACTGGCCAATGGCTCCATTCCCATCTTTAAAATACCCACTTGAAAAATACGAAGCTGAAAACAAGGCCGAAGAAGAAAGATGTCTTAAGGAATTAGAAGAAATCATCGTTAACTACCCAAGCAAGATCGCTGCTGTTATCATCGAACCAGTCCAATCCGAAGGTGGTGACAACCACGCTTCTCCAGCCTTCTTCCAAGGTATCAGAGCTATAACTAAGAAGCATGATGTCATCTTCATCATCGATGAAGTCCAAACCGGTGGTGGTGGTTCCGGTAAGATGTGGTTACATCAACACTACAATGTCACCCCAGATATCATGACTTTCTCCAAGAAGATGCAAAACGCTGGTTTCTTCTTCAGCGAAGAAGGTTTAGCCGGTGACCAACCATTCAGACAATTCAACACCTGGTGTGGTGATCCATCTAAGGCTCTTATTGCAAAGACCATCATCAAGGAAATCAAGGACAAGAACCTTTTAAAGAACACCACCGAAACCGGTGACTACCTTTACTCCAAGCTTGCTGCTATTGGTGAAAAATACCCATCCATGTTGAACTTAAGAGGTAAGAATAGAGGTTTCTTCATTGCTTTCGATTTCGAAACCCCAGCTTTAAGAAACCAATTCCTTGCTGAATGTAAGAAGTTAGGTTTAAACATCGGTGGTTGTGGTGACCAAGGTGTCAGATTAAGACCAGCTTTAGTCTTTGAAAAGAAGCACGCCGACTTATTAGCTGAAATCGCTGAAAAGGCCTTTGCTCAACTTTAGGTTAATTAATGGATTTAATTGATCAAGTTTTTCTATAACTTTATAAACTCTCTCACCTATTTATACAGAACTTTCTAATAATATATTAATGCTGAACATTATGTACACTGTGCCGTTATCTACCATATACGTAGATTTCGGAGATCGATTACCACCTATAGTCACGATGACATACTATGGCGATTACCGTTTAATGATTTTCCCTTTTTGTTATAAGAGACTTCATCATTTTTTTTTTAAAATTGAATTGATTTTTATACATTGTACAACAGTAACAAAATTAAACTTTTTGTTTCTTTTTAGAGTCTAAACCATCTTCTTTACTCTTTCTCTTCTTTTCTTCATACTTTTGCAAGAATTTGGCCATATAACTCTTAGAAAATGCCTTGACTTTAGCCTTACGCTCTTCAGATAATTCATTTGGAACGGCTTCACCAAAATGTCTCTTGGTTTCTTTATCTGTCAACATATGCACAATTTCTTTGGCACAATGCTTGAGATTTTCTCTACCAATTTCAGGTTCATACCTACTCAGTATGTTTGGAACACAACCGGCAAATAGTGTCATCCATTTCTTTTCAACACCTTCATGATCCTTAGGTCCACGAGGTTTAGTTGGGATGCTTTTACCGTTGCCGTTACCATTACCATCTACTCTAGTTGCTCTAGGTCCTGTTGGAACTGATTTAGATAGTTTAGATATTGGTTTCGAAGGCCCGGATGGTTTACTTCTATTTTCCCTGGATGCTTGTGCAATAATATTGGATAAGATATTAGACTTTTCTTCTTCTAATCTTAATTCAGATTGCCTTTGTAATGCACGCTCTCTTTCTAACTTCTTCAAATCTTTCATTTCTTTCTCTCTTTCTCTTTCTCTATCACGTTCTTTACGTCTACGTTTTTCTTCTTCATCGTACGCCGACCAATCTGGTTTGACCCATTGAGTAGCTTGCATAACTCTGTTGAAATAGTAAATTGAATTAGATCCTTGATCAATAGCCCATTCCCATCCTGGCGGCAATGGTTCACCATTCATTTTTCTATTATCTGGCAATGAAGACACATCAAGATCACCCCATGGTTGTTTGACTAAAGACGCAGGTCCAGTTGGCAATTTGATAGTTGGTTGTTTTGCCACTACTGCTTCTGTTCGGCTTCTTCTATCATTTATCACTGGTTTAGAAGGTGAAGCTTCATCCTTCTTTGGAATTTTATAAACAACTTTAAGATCCGACCAACTTTGAATTAAATGATCAATACGATCCTTAAAATCTGTTGGAAGCCCCATTGAGTTGATATTCTCCAATGATATTTCTACTTCACTATCTTGAAGCGCATTCTTAGATTTTAATTTTGGCCAATTTTCAAGTAAATAAATGATCATGCCCAAGATACTCTTTTGTTCGTTAGTCAGGCGTTTGCTCTTTCCTATTCCAGCAATTAATGTCTTTAATGCACTTCCTAAAGCCTGAATACCATGGAATCTGTTAAGTCTGATAAGTAAATTCTCCAACGAATCATCAGCATCAAGTGCAAATCTTTCTAAAATTTTGTCAATGACAA
>JAJMLU010000284.1:67809-85235 GCA_030569835.1 Pichia sp. NRRL Y-27261
AGTGGTTGTGGTGGTTGTGGTGGTGTGTTGGGCGTGTAGGGTACTCTCTTCTTATCACCAGAAGACGGTTTGCCATCTCATCAGCTATCCGTCAGCTATCCGTCAGCTATCTCCCGTCTCTGATTTCCCCACCAAAACCCGACCCCGTTTCCGGGCTGTGCAAGTGCAAACTGTGGCGGTCACGTGCCCGCGCCGCTATTGACACGTGATCTGTTGGCAGACGGCAAGTCTCGTGACCCGCACATTTTTTTTTACTGTGGGAGCACGTGCTTTTCCAGGAGGCCCCCCAGCCGTCGTTGTTTACTATGTACTGGCCCTCTTCTTTGCTGTTTCCCTGCCCTCTGCCCACATCTGCCATCCACTGCCTCTCCGGACCGTTCAGAAAGACACATACATCCAGCACATTACAGAAACACAACCCCCTGTGATTCAATTCATCTTCTAATTAGTTAAATTTTTTTTCCGACTCTACATCACGTGAACCAGCCTCCAAAATCGAATTCTTGACATCAGATTCAGATCAATAATAAATTTCCAAACTAAACAAAACTAACTTACAAAAATGGCCAAGAGACAAAACGAAGTCGCCGATTCAGTCGAATCCGCTAAGAAGCAAAAACCTTCCTCCACAGAAGAAGGCCTCGTTGACGAAATCGCAAAGGAAACCATCGAAGACGGTCCTGATACCATTAACAGTGCCGCTGACAACGTTGTTGAAAGTTTAAATGCTGCAATCGCTGAAAAGGCAGAAGAAAATGCCATCGACAAACTCGCAGACGAAGATGATCAATCCAAATCTACCGACGCTCCAGAAACTGCCGAAAAGGAAAAAGAAGTTATCCTCCCTGAAGACGAAGAAGAACCAGGTGAAAGTCTTCCAGGTATCTCCGAATCAGGCGATGGTCCACTCAAGTTACAAAGTTCCGATCCAGCAGTCGTCTCCAAGATCAAGAAGATGAACCACAAGGAAGTCGAAAGACGTAGAAGAGAAACAATCAACAATGCCATCAGGGAATTACAAGATCTTGTTCCAACTACCCACACCAACAAAGCCCAAATCATTAGAAAGGCATCCGAATACATTAAGAAGTTAAAGGAAAAGGAAGACAACTTAGTCAACAAGTGGACTTTAGAAAAGATCATTACCGACCAAGCAATCAGTGAATTAGCCAACTCTAACGAAAAATTAAAGTCTGAATTAGAAAAAGCTTACAGAGAAATTGAACACCGTAAAAACGTCTTTGAAAACTTTGTCGAATTAGTCAACAAACAAGAAAACTCCGGAGAAATCACCGCTTTCTTATCCAAGGTCAACGACTTGTTCCAAGAAGAAGACGACGAGGAAGAAGCCGAAAAGGAAACCGAAGAAGCCGACAAGGAAGCTGCAGACGAAGCCAAGGATACTGAAGATAAAGATGACAAGGAAGAATCAACCGAAGCTTGATTTCTCTCTCATATTCCCCTCTCCTTGTATACCACCGGCTTATTTTGTATTTTTATCTTACCAATGTAATCATATTATTGTCTCTTTATTACTAAATTACCTTTCTATTCGTTTTCGTTTTATATAGAACATTTTTAAACATTATTTTAACTAAACATTTAATTAATTTCTAACTCTCTATATAATACACCTTCGGTACCTTGTCCCAAACTTCCTTCAACAGTAAAATCAATAGAGACACCTTCATCCGATTGATGCATTTCTCCTCCATGGAAGGTGTACATACTACTGGTACCGGCATACATCAATTTATCTTCCATACCACTTCTATTACAAACAACAACACATTGATTGTACTCTGGATGTTCGTTAGAATATATTGGATTCATTCTGATCACCCAATATTTACCCGTACTACCATCAACTCTATCCAGTCTATAATCTTTAGCCAGTTTTGTTTCCTTTGGCGCAGAAAATATAGCATGGTCTCTATACTTATCATGTCTAAGGTTCATTTCGTATGGTTTATCGTAAGAATCATATACATTCTTGAATTCGGCTATTTGTTCAGGTGTCCAATGTTCATCCCAGTTTGAATCCATCCATGCTGTTGGAACAAGGATCAATTTACACTTCTCCTGATGTGCAAAACTACCAAACTCATACTTCTCAAATGGTGCCTTGAATTCATATGGATTCAAATCCATACAAATACCGACCGTCGTACGTATCTTCGTATCTTCAAATGGCAAATCAAATGCTTGGAACCCTTCAGGCGATTCACTACATCCCCAAACTTTGTCAGTATCGAAAAGATGTGTCTTTCTGTAGTTATGGATAACTTTACCATGTGCATCGATCAAAATCGCAGAATTATAAATCTTGAATTTATCTGCAGCACTCCCATTTTCAATAAACTTCTCAGGATATCCTAACAATGTCATACAATTCCAACGTTGTGACACCATCTTACCAAATTCATATGATTTACCTGTACCTTTGACTTCTAAAAATGGCTTGATATGTTCTGGTGAGACGAAATTGTAACCCGTGAGTGCTAATTCCGGTAACACTATAAGATCTGGCTTGTTCTTGACGGTTTTCGGGAACGCTTGTTCAAGCATTCTGAGTGCTTTACTCATATTTTCTTCGACATTTCCCAAAATCGAGTTGAGTTGGACTGCTGCAACACGTAGCTTCATGTTGGTATACTTGGTGTTGTGTGCAAATGGTGATTTAGATTAAACCCGTAGAAAAGTGAACGTGATCCTTCAGCCATCTTGGGCAAATACCTATTTGGCGCTCGTCGAAGTTGAAGCTTGGTGTCTTCTTGTGACACCTCTTCCTTCCTCTTTGATTCACTTCAATTCGGCAGATAAATACCACCGGACCACCATGGATTCCATCAATATCATTCTTGATCCCAAGATCAAGACACACGTGTTGTTGCCTATAACACTTGTGATGCTCCTTGTTCACATCTTGAGACAACTTCTCACGTCGCTTTTGAAGCCTAAACAATCACTTCAAAAGATGGAAAAAGTCAGAGAACAACAACATTTACAGAAATGTATCATTACAGGACAAACCGGATGGACATCCTTATGCAATTCAGAATGGGAGAGTAAGAAAGCTGCAATTGGCGACCAATATGGAAAGATTTCCAGTCTTAATTCAATTTTAGCCAAACCAGTCGACGAAAACAAACCAAAATCCAACCAACCAGAAATGGTCAACCCATTCACACAAGCAGGTCTTAATGAAACATTATGGGACGGAATGAAGGCTAACTTACTCAACTATTTACCACAGCCAATCTTAATGTTCTACATGTCCCATTTATTCCGTGGTTATATTGCATTAAAATTGCCTTTTACTCTAACATCTAATTTCAAACCAATGTTTCAATCTTCCATTATGACTGCTGATTTGAACGTTGCATACGTTACAGGTATCAGTTGGTATTTTGTCAACTTATTAGGCGTCGAAAGTTTAAACAAAGTTTTCGGTACAATATTAGGCTCACCATCGATGTTCTCTAAACCTGAAGATAACGTGTTGGAAAATATCTCAACAATTTTAAGTTCGGGTGGCTCACAAGCTCAACAACCACAAATGCAAGCTGCGTTTGGTGCTCCAAAGCCAGAAGACACCTTCATCAAACAATCTAAAGGTATACGAATGACCGGTTTCAAGTCATGTCTTACTAATGTTGAAGAAAGGTTCGTTAATAAATATGATGTATAAAAGTTGGGGTTATGTACATAAAAAAGTTATTTTAAAAATCTATAATTTGTTTGAAATATCATAGTTTGAAGTAGGACTCTCTGCTCCACTTTGCAGAGTTTGTAAAATGGCCGATTTTTCAGATTCATTCAATGGCTCGTTTAAAGCTTTTGACCATTTTAAAACTGCCAATGGTGAATTTGCAGTTGCATAAAGATCGATGATTTTCTTTATTGTGTTTGGAGAAAGTTGTCTGGATTCGAAATCCAAGAACTGTAATGTTGTAGTCAAGACGACAATTCTGTTCTTTTGACCTAGTTCCTTGAATGTATCTGATGATGTGAGTCTATCTATTATGATTTCTGGTATCTCTGTAATTTTAGAATAATCTGGATTTAATTTCAAGTATGAAATGAATTCTGGTAACAATGCAATACGCACAAATTTGCATATACTTGTAACTATGGTTTCATTGAGCATACCTTCTTTTAATATGACACTTTTCAGTGGTTTTGTGAATAAGTTGAATAGCATTTCCTTTTTCGCCATTGGTGCATCTGCACTTGAACATGCAATAGTCACAAGTTTGAAATAGTCAGTGATAATTTCAATATCTGGAACATAACCTGCCTTTAAGATACTCTTCAACACATTTCTTGCCATTTGAACATCACTGTTTTGAAGTAGTCCACTCAAGTAAAGCTCACAGAATTGTTTACTAACAATGTTCAAGAAATCAGATTCAGAATGACTGAATTCATTATATGCACGTGCAATAGTATTAACCGATTTCACTTGATCAAATAAGAGTAAATCACGAGCAATGATTTCTAAAGTTTGATCATGGAAATGTAAGATATTTTGTGGGAAGAATTCATCCATCTTATAGATGAAGAGTTCTTGCTTTTCTGTTGATAATTCAGGGAATATTTTGATGTATAAAACGGCAAGGTTTTCAAAAGAGTATTTAGGGAACATTTGTGATAAATTATCCAATGCGGTCTTAAAATCGAAGTTGATTTCGTCATTTAATGTATTCATCATAGCTGCTTTGAGGTCGTCTGGGAACTTCAAATCGCTTCTGTCAGAAATTTTCTTGATTGATTTATAGGTGTGGTTGTATTTCTTATTCCAGTTCAATATGGAATCGATCTTATCATCGAAATTTCTGGTGTTGTCCCATTTACCTCTAACAAAGAAGTCGTATTTCGACATTTCTTTAGGATGTATTTCGTCATGAAGGAGGATGTTTAAAGTGACATAGTCTTCAAAATGAACAAATGGAGAAGGCACAATATCCAAGTTGATACTTTCGATGGTCTCTGAGAATTCTTCTTCCGGCTTTTCGGGTATGGAAAAGTTCTCCAAGTTATCGAAAGGCTTACCGGTCAAGTGGCTCTCGATGTTTGACATTCTTTTTGCCTTTTCAACACTGATAGCGTCTTGCTTGACGTGTTTTCTATCTGGAATTCTATCGGTTAGGGGTGTGCTGGCCGTGAAGTTGAATCTCTTCGGCTGCACCGCCCATCTGCAGGAGAGAGCTCTGGATGTGGATATTCTGGATTGCATCTGTGCTGTGGAGGGCTCTTGCTGGCTGTGTGGTGCTCTTTCGGTGCCCCAAACCCGAACCCCAGGATCCGGTTCCCCAACCTTCCACTCCAGCATAGAAATTTCAACCCCCCAACGCTGGAGCTGAAATTTCACCACCGACAGCTGGAAGCTGAGAAATTGAACACTCAGCGCTGCTTTGAGCGTTGAGGCCGATACGAGACGGTTGGCGGTTTTGGGTTTGGCCTCTTTGACAGGTGGCAAGGGTGCAGAAGGGTCCTTCTTCTTCACCGGTGCACACCAGACACACACAACCTCTACAGCGGAAACACACACCAGAATGGGACTACTCAAGATCTCCTATGTCGTCACCGTGATCTCCTTTCTCTGGGTCATCCTGACCACAGTTTTGCCAACGGTCCTTCCTGGCAACTTTGATTTCGACAAAGATCTGCAAAACAAAGACGGTTATTTGCACACTGCATACTATAATGCCCTCAACACACCGTCGATATTGAGTAACAACCTCACCAACTCCCACATCATGCTTTTCACAGCTCACCCAGACGACGAATCCATGTTTTTCACTCCTACAATCACGGAGTTGACCAAGAAGAATTACAACAACACATTCCATTTGATCTGTCTTTCAAATGGTGGTTATGATGGTCTCGGAGCCATCAGAGAACGTGAATTGTACAAGGCGGCTAAAATACTGGATATTGATACCGTCAAAGCTCTCGATTATGTCGATGACATCACTCAGTTCTGGAATACTGATGATATTATCAATACCATCACCAGTGAAATCCAATTAGTTAAGGAACAATATGATTTCACTGATGATAACAAAATTGTCCTTTTGACATTCGACAAAGATGGTGTTTCTAACCACCCAAATCACAAATCTGTCTATTTGGCTGTCGAAACATTCAACAAAGTTTCAAATGTCAGATCATACTCATTGAAGTCATGGAACATTATCTTGAAATATTCAGGTATCTTGTTCAGCAGTCTTGAAGTTGCACTCAAATGGTTATGCAAATGTGACCACTTCAGAGGCACCTTTGACTACTTGAAGATCAACCACATTCTTGATGTTTTCGATACTGAGGTTGAAAGAAACTCATTGACAATTTACAGCGACTTAAACTCCTTATTCTTGAACTATTCCACCATGACCTGGGTTCATTATTCTCAAATCGTCTGGTTCAGATGGATCTGGATCTTTACCAGCAAGTATATGAATTCCAACGAATTAGTTCCAATTGTTTGAAACTGCCAAAAACTTCATTATTTTTTAAAAGCTTTTATTACACATACGCATGAAGGTAATAATAACCCAACCTATTAGTATCTCTCCTTATTTCTTTACTTATCTATAACTACCGAATCTACAGAATATTAAAATCATTGTAAAATTTAGGTAACATGTAGTGATGGTTAACATCAATACGAAAAATACAAAATTATATCTATGTACATGATCATTATAACATCAAATCACCATAATTCAAAATCGTCATCATCGTCAATATTCTTACGTTTTCTTTCGTCACTTCTAACTCTTTCCCTAGCATACGCTTCTTGCATTTCAACCAACATTTCCTTCAATTCAGACATGGTTTGTTTGGATTTCACATATTTTTCAATCAATTGGTTGGCATCTAAGAATCTACCTCTAGTAGCCAATTCAAGACAACATTCGTGGATGTAGTTCTTCATAGTCATTTGGTTGAACTTCAAGTTGAAGTTGGTCTTACTGTAACTCAAGTCGTTGATCTTACGGTAAATGCTTGGTAAACCGTTCAATAATTCATGAGAACTTGCATATTTAAGTCTTAATTCAATGATATCTCTTGAGATGAAATCGTTGTCGACATATTGTTCACACATCTCCCAAACCTTATCAAAGTACCTGTATTGAATTTCAAGTAATGAGTTACCCAATTTATCAGTTAATTCAACACCAGCACCATTCATTTCACTGCTGACTTGTTTACTAACCGCATCACTATATGCACCAGTACAGTAGAGTAACAATGTCCAATATTTGGTCAACTTGTTAACATTGAGTAAGTCGGAATCACTGTATTTGTCGAGTAATAAGTTGTTGATTTCGATTGCATTTGTTAAATGTCCATTCTTAGTGTATGCTAACAGTATACTGATCAAAATATCTTCATTTGGCCATACTAACTCATTGACTTTCTTGTTTATGTTGAAATGTTCTAACATGTAGACACCCTTATCGCCATCTCTGTCGATCTTAACACCCCAGTTGGTTTCAAGAAGATGATCTAATGATGTGATATCACCGTGCTTACCCAAACCTTTAATCATCACACCTAAGATGGAAATGTCTTCAGGTAAGTTATTGATGTGTTGATCGGTTTCGTATCTCTTCATTAACGTTTGGAAGTTGTGACTGTGATGTGGATAAGTGTATGAATTGCTCAATTTAAGTGAACGTGTATTAATTTTATAAATGGTTTCACCATATAATTTCCAGAAGTTGATGTTTGTTTGGGATAAGATATCCATCTTAGTTGCCCAGATTTGGTTTGTTAAATGATACTTGGTTGGCTCTTCTTCACATTTCTTTTCGTACTCTGCAATCAATTCGATTGTCTTCTTCATTTGATTTCTGGTATAGTAGAATGAAATCATATTAGCATAATCGTATTGTGTTATAGAAGTGGTGAATTTGAAAGCGTTGAAGATGGATTTCGTAGCCATATAAACAGATCTGTTGATGATGTTAAGCTTCTTAGTATAATCACTGGTTTTATCCATATAGTGTTTGTTCTTAGTGATGAATTTCACACGATGTGTGACGAGATCATTGAAGCTGATTAACTTCTTAATGATTATGGATATTTCATAACTGGATAAATGTTGTGTTAATTTTGGAAATTTGACGATATTCACTTTCAGGTAGTTGTATAGATTTCGCACATCCGAGTCGTAGATGGAGTATCTGATGTTTTTGACGAGTTTGTCGGTTTCAGCCGATTCAGCGGATGCGTATGTGTCCTTCTTTAAGAAGTCAATATTGATAGAATCCAATGAGTTTGCTAAAACATCCGAGCTCGTGTTGAATTTGAATTCTGCAAATTTAGGCTCTGTGGACTTTTTCGACTTTGTGGATGCTTTCTTGTTGGCTAAGAACTTAGTTGAGTACTCTTCAAGGTCGACGAAGTTCTTTTCGTAGTTTTCAAAAGACGCATTATTTTGCAGTTGTCGTTTGTTGAACTCGTTGAGTCTCGTGGAGGGCACGAAGAACGATATGCGTCTCGTGGAGGTGTAGGCAAACGACGTACTCCTCAACATGGCGTGTGTGTGTATGTGTGTGTGTCCTTGTGTGTCGGAACCCGTAACCCACACGTCGTCCACAAAAGAGAGTGTCCCGCTTTGTCCAGTGTTGAAGTTTGGAGTTTGGAGACGTCGAGTGAAAAATCGCAGCGAATTTTATCGGCTATAAAGGGTACGCTATAAAAAGCAGAGTCTATTCTTTACTGTGGGGGCCCCGGTCCTAGAAGTTGTCGATTTCGATACCGACACCCTTGGCCTTGGCCTCGTCCAAACAACGGCTGCCGACCCAGACGTCCATGATACAAAGACCGACGAGCTTGCTGACGGCGGTCTGGGCGGTGGAGAGGAAGGCGGCGGTGTCTTCGTTGGAGTAGATGGAGGAAATGTCCACGAGGTTGTCCTTCTGGATGCCGTTGATGATGAACTCACCGGCTTCGTGGAGACAGTGGTCGACGGAGTCGACGACGACTCTGTTGCCCTTTGCGATGACACAGTCCTTCATCACACTGCCTTCGATTTCCGTCATGTGTGGCTTGTATGAACCGATGGCACCGATGAACACACGGTTGGAACCACGTTGATCAACGAGTTCCTTGGTGACCGTTGGAACAGATGTAGGTATACAAGTGAAAATGACACTGGCCTTTGCTGCCTCTGCGAGCAATGCAGCCTTGTCATCACTGGCGATCGCCTTGAATGCGACACCTGGATATTCAGTCTTGAAACTTTCACATAATGCTTCTGCCTTGGACAGAGTTCTGTTGACGATGATAACGTTAGTGAATCTCTTTGGATACAAGATCAGAGGCAATCTGACGTGCCATACTGCTTGGTCACCGACACCAAAGACGAGCAATGTTTCGTCTTCGTATGATTCGGTCAATGGGTAGAATTTGACTAACGGAAGGGTGTTACAAAGTGCGGTTCTAAATGCGGTCAAAGTTGCACAGTTGATGATACCCAACGGATAACCGGTTTCCTTGCTTAAGATCGTAGTGATACCCTTGAATCCTTCTCTGGAGCCGGTGATGGCCTTCATACCGACATGGCTGCCTGTGGATGCCATGAAGAGATGTGTGCAGTATTCGGTGGTAGTGACGATTCTTGGTGGAATGATGGACTCATCCTTTTCGTATTCAGCCAAAGCGGCTAGTAAGGTCTGCTGGTAAGAGACAGCCTCTTCCTGGGTGAGGTTTTGTAGCAGGGATGTGATGATCTGCTCTGTGAGGACTAACATGCTGTGGCTGGTGGGGGTGAGTGCAGAGATCGCAGAGACCGGCCTCCAGAAGGAGTGTACCCCCAGAGCAAGGAAGAGAGAAATGGAGAAAAGGTCGAACGGTCGTCCATTTTCTCTCTGGGAGCTCCTGCCTAATCGGGTAAGCCTCCCGATTCTATCAACCCGATAAGAGCTGCCGGTAGGTGCAAGCGAGTAGGCTAGGGTGTCTCTTTCCGGGGGTGTTTACTTCTCTGGCGACGTTAGACGGACTATACACCATCCCACTACTCTTTCTGATGGATCCCATCTGTAAATACTGCATCTATTCCCCATTCTACTCCCATTCCACCCCCACCGCAGACGTCCCACAGTGAAGCTCACTGTAGAAATTCCGAGCGAGAAAATTTTCAGTGCAAAAGATTTTTGACTTAGGAGGTGAAGCCTTTTCGTAGAGACTGTCACAGCTTTGTAGACTGCAGAGACACCCTCCCAGGACAATGGCTCAAGGCAACACCAAACTCGCCAAGAAGAAGGCTGCACGTGTCACCAAGCACCAGAAGAACCCAAAGGCGGCTGCTCCAAAGATCTACAAGACCAAGAACGTCTCCGTCAAGGAAAAACAAGTTAACAAATTAGCCAAGGCACACCAAGCGAAGTTATTCACCAGTACTGAAAAGTTAATCAGTAGCAGAGTCGGACATTTGGAACTTTTGAAAGGTGACAGAAGAACTCTCGAAAAGGAAGAACGTTTAAAGAACCAACAAAAGAAATAAACACACCACAATGGAGAACACAACAGAAATAAAGTCAACCACATACTACCAAAACCAATCTTTTGATTTGAAAATGAAAGACAACAAGACCATCAGGGTCTTGAAAAGTTGGAGCAACAGCGCCGAAGCTACCCAGATTGTGAAAATCAGCACAGATCCAAGCCATTTCTCCGATTCCGACAACGAAGATGAACTATACGCTGCATATTACAGGACTTATCGCTGAGTAGACTGCATTTTAATTAATTCTTATGTATTTTTAAAACCTATAAACACTATAACCAGTATACATGAACAGAGGCTCAATCTTCGAACCTGTTCTTGACGGATTTGAGATTAGAGACGATCTGCCTCTTGACTTCGTCATTGACGGACTTTGTTGGATCGAAGAGCTGTTTCAGTTTTGGCTGCTCCTGGGCCTGGGCGAACCGTTTCGCCCTCTCCCGCGTGATCTCTGCCGGCACCTTCGGACCCACCATGCTGCTCTGGTGGTAGTTGTTCCCAGCAGAAGGACAGAGACCTGTAAAGAAGAGACATCATCTGAAGAGAGACGACCCCCAAAAATCGACGCGTCGACGGCGGCATCCTCGCACCACACACCCGTGCACCGACCGCAACAGCACGCTCTCGCCAGCCACCAGGAAATGGCTGCTTCATGCTTAACATGTCTGCTGCTACAGGCTCTTGCTGGGTGATAGCTGCTCTGTACGTCCAGAAGCCCCCTCTGCTTCCTCTCCCAGACACATCCGACTCAATTCACAGCGACAATGAAGTTCTCTGCCGTCAGTTCCACCCTCTCCGCTTTGGCATTGGCCCAATCCGTAGTTGGAATAGAAAACGCAGCAGTTTATAAATTCAATAATGAAATACAACCAGATAGAGTTCTCACAATACCCCAAAACGATGCAACTTTAAACTTGGCATATGAATTAGGAATCTCCCAATACTACAACGTTGAAAACGTCGAAGATTTGAACAATGTTGTTTTAGGATCAAGCACCAATGAAGATTCTGCAAAGAAATTACTTTTAGTTATCAATGGTGTTGAAAACCCAACTAAGTTTTTCGAATCTTTCGACATCAAGCCAACTTTCGATATAGAAATCAAGGACGACAGACAATCCTCCGCGTTCAAGAGATTCATCCAAAACATACCAGCCAAATTACTCAGCTTGAATGAGAAGTTAGGTTACGATTTAAACAAATTATCAAATGAAATCACAATCTTATCATCATCAAACAAAAAATCCACATACTTATCCAACTTATGGAACAAGTACTTCCACAACGACGAAACCAACAAGGTTGAGAAGTTCTGGAACTCGATCAAATCCGACGTTGAAAGCAACGAATCCATTTTAAAGATTAACAAAAGATCTGTTGATTACATTAACGACGAATCTTTCATCAACGAATTAACACAATTAGAGTTCTTCCTGAATGACGAAATCGAAAACAAATATCACATCCAAAACGACAAGATCATCATCAACATGGACTCTTTGATTTCCATCTTCAAGAAGACCGGTTTAACTCAAACTTACCAAACATGTCAAGACATCATTTCCAAGGTGATTGTTGAAAAAGTTGAAAAGATGAAGGACATCAGCACAACTGTCATTGTCTTGCCAATCGACCAATCTTTAGTTACCATCAAGTCCAATGAATCCTTCCAAAAGAAGAGTTTTGTTTCCAGCTTAGCAAAGAGAGATCACGAAGTTTTCCAAGCTGCATCCGGTGCTGCTTGTTACAGCAACCAATTATCATGTATCGAATCCACCGACTCATGTTCCGACCACGGTATCTGTACTTTGATCGGTTCCTGTTGGAAGTGTCTCTGTTCTGCCACCACTGATGAAAACGACAGAACTAGTTACTGGACTGGTAACTCCTGTGAAAAGGGTGACTACTCTTCCCAATTCAACTTGTTGTTCTGGACCACCATCGTGTTAATCCTCTCCATCGTCGCCGGTGTGAAGCTGATGTACAAGTGTGGTGAAGCGGAATTACCAGGTGTCTTGTTAGCAGCAACTGTTCAAACCAAAAAGGCAACTTAGGTTTGTCTTGTTATGTATGTAAAAAGTCTTTATAATCATTAATCCATAAATCATAAACTTTGAAACCACTACTATTCGAAATCTACACTACGCTACGTTGTTAAAGATGTTTGAACCCACCGGCCCTCGATTGCAAGTAACTCTCCATAAATGAAGAAATACAACCAATAGGCACTAAGACGGTTCTGGGTAATCGGCCCGTTTCTCTCACCTCGTGCATGACGCTCCGTACCATGGTAGTAAGAATGGTCAAAGCAACACGTATAGCACTGGTTTGCCGCACTTGATTATGGAGAAGGGAAAGAAGCTCAAAAGAGACACAGACGGATGTCGGATTGTTCTTCACTTTGCAAAAAAGTGGGAACGCTCTTCCTTTTATAGTTTTGAAAATTTTGTGCTGTGCGAAACGCCCGGCGGCGGGAACCGCTGGGGAAGGGAAGAGGGTTTATTATGTGTCGTTTGTGGTTTGTGGGCATGTCTGTCTCTTCCTGGAGTGGATGGCTACGACACACACCCACACATCCACACACATCATGAAGGTACAGTTGATTGTCAGATACGTCAACGGGCTCAAGGACACCGTGATCGACACGGACTCGGAGTCGGCGATTGTGAAAAACCTACCAACGTCGTACATCAGACAGCAAATCAGATCAATGCATCCGGATCTCTCCAGCAAGCGGTTGAAATTGCTCCACAACGGCCGTGTGTTGATGTCCCACACGGACTTCACCAAGGAGATCTCGTACTTGAACAAGAACCTCGACGACGAGACGGACGACGGTACAAACGCTGCTACATCACCCACTGCTGAGCCAATCAAGATCTATTTCCACTGCATTGTCGGGGACACGTTGTCGGAGAAGGAGATCCAGGACGAGGAGCAGATGGACCAGCAGCCGACGAAGAGCACGACGGAGGCACCGAAGGGGTTTGATCGGTTACTGTCGCAAGGGTTCAGTGCTTCCGACATTGAAGATTTACGTCGTCAGTTCTTCAGACTGCACGGTTCGCAATTGCCATCCAACGCCAACGCCGAACAGATCAGGGAGTTGGAGGACCGGTGGATCGACTCCAGTGTGAACCACGAGATTGACGAGTTCCCGGCCAACGTCCGTCTGAACACGAACCGTCCTGGCGGCAGCAGTGGTGGCGACTCCCGTGGCCGATCCGGGACAGCAGACGACGAGCAGGAAGGCGGCAGTGGCATCAACAACAACGGCGACAACGGCGGGTTTGGTGTCCGAGAGCAGATGATCCGTCGAGACACACAGACACACAAGGAGATGTTTGTCGGTGTCTGTGTCGGGTTTGCGCTTGGCGGCCTGGCCCTCCTCCTTCTCTTCATGGACGTCGGGGGCATCTTCGGCAAGCGGACTCGGATGGCCGTCATCTGCGGTGTCATCGTCAACCTGTGCTTCGGCGTGTTGAAGCTCATGGGGTAGTGTGTGAACACTGTGAACACTGTGAAGTGTGAAGGCCCGAGCGAGAGGCCGGAAATAGGAGACAACAGAGAACAATGGCACGGGCCCTGCCTCGACATTTTGTGTTTTGTGTGCCACCTTTATCTGTGTGGGCTACAAAGAGAGTTGTTGTTGCCTCCGTCTACATCTCTTCTTCTTCTTCTTCTCTGGAATGCTGCTGCTACAACCACAACCACCACCCACAATGTCCAGCACCACCAACGACAACACCGACTCCACAGACAGTGCCCTCAGATACTCTGCCTACGCCAACCGGATCCGGACCATTCTCTCCGCCTCCCACCGGTACGTGGCCTACACGTCCGACATCGGCGAATCCTTCAGACCTGTCGCCCATCCCAAGCTCGTCACCTTCGGCTACGGCGTCTCCTGGGCGTACTTGCTCGGAGACGTGGCGTACGAGTCCTGGAAGGCCAAGATGCTGCAGGAGGGCACCTACAGAAGCGGCCTCAAGCCATGGGACCCGACCCCGGAGGCCAGCGATGTCGCCAAGAGCCACTACCACGACCTTGACTGGAAGCTGATTGGCGTCAAGAGGGCCGTCTTCCAGAGCATCGCCTCCATGGGGTTGCCTGCCGTGACGATCCACTCCACCGTCCGGTACTCGTCCCTCCTCTTCAAGAACGCCGCCAACAAGAACGTCCGCATGTTCGGCCCCGTCGTGATGGGCTTGGCGGCCGTCCCGCTCTTGCCATACCTCTTTGACAAGCCCGTGGAGGAGGGTGTCGACTACGTCTTCGCCAACACGTTCTCCCCGGTCAGATGAAGACGAAAGATGAAGTAATCGTTGATGTTGCTCCCGAGTCCCGAGATACAGCCGTCCCCCGCGAGTGAGACGGATCAGACTTCCTATAGCTGTTCTTCCTCTTCTTCGTTGTTGTTGTTCTCGTCGTCGACTCTTCTGCCCTATATATATATACCTCTAATCTCTATAGCATCCATATAAATAACCACCCATGTTCGGATTTGGAAGAAAAGCTGCTGCTCCCACCAAGGAGTGGAAGATCGAGGACGACAAGCCGCTCGTCACCCAGACGTTCAACGAACCACCAGAATCCATCGACCACGACCCGCAATACCAGAAGATCGAGAAGGACGAACACGAGAAGATCTACGAGGAGGTGCTGGCCCACTTCAAAGATACAGAACTGTACCCGGTCCGTGAATCCGACTGTCCTAAGTCTGACTACAAGCCATTGAACAAATACGAAAAGGCGTGGTTATCAAAACAATGTTTACTGAGATATCTCCGTGCATGCGACTGGAAAAAGGACGAAACCATCAAGAGAATCACCGGCTCCATCGCATGGAGACGAGAGTTCGGTATCGCCGGTGGCGAATTCGATATTGTCACCTCCGATCTAGTGAAAGTGGAAAACGAAACAGGTAAACACCAGATCTTCGGTTTCGACGACGAAAAGAGACCTTGTTTGATCTTGCTCAATGGTAGACAAAACACCAAGACCTCAGACAGACAGATCCAGCATTTGATCTACATGCTGGAGAGAAGTATCGACTTCATGCCACAGGGCCAAGACAAGTTATGTCTCTGTGTCGATTTCAAAAAATACCCAGAAGCTTGCACTTACGAACCAAAGGTTCCTGCCGTCGGTGTCGGCAAATCCGTCTTGTACATCTTGCAATACCACTACCCGGAAAGATTGGGTAGAGCGTTATTCATCAACATGCCGACCCTCGTCAACATCTTCTTGAAGATTTGCTGGCCCTTTGTCGATCCATACACAAAACAAAAATGTAAATTTGATGAACCATTCAGAGAATTCATAAAACCTGAACAACTAGCATACAACTATGGCGGTGATGTCAACTTCGAATACGTCCATGAAGACTATTGGGACGACTTCGTCGCCAAGGCAGACGCAAAGAGAGCCAAACTTATGGACAACTTTGAAAAACACGGTGCAGAAATCGGTTTAAGTGAATGGGATTTAAGACAAGACATCTAATCTGTTATTGTTAATTAATATTATTTACTTAGTTTTATACAGACATTTTTTATACAGACGTATTTTTGGCATGTGTTTTTTATATATTGTTGTGTTTTTGTAATAAAAAAGTACACTTGATCTATTTTCTCATTAAAATGTACAAGTTTTCTTGCTTTAAACTGGATAAGTTTCTGTAGTTACCTTCTAAACACATCAACAGCCCTCCAAAGGAACAGTAGACGGAGATCTTATCGTCTTTGCCTTCTTCGAATTTGTAAACAGTACCATGCATAACATAATCGTAATCGTTCATTAAAGATCTTTGATCAGCCTTTGGTGGTCTCCAGGAACCGTTAGCGCCGGAGATCTCGTCCGTGTCCATGGCGGAATCGTCGTCTATACTCAAGGACTTAGCTAATGTAATAGTCAAGGTATCATTGGCACTGACTGGGAAAAGTTCGTGGTTTATATCGAGTGTAATCTTAGTATCTTGTGAAGATGTTGAGTTTGCAATGATTCTACTCACACGGTCGTATCTTGCAGAATCGACAGATTCAATGTTAAATATATCGTCAAATAAGGTGGAGGACATGGTATATGTGGTATGCTGTGTGTGGTCGGGCGATGTTTGTCGGTTTTGGGACTTTGTTGTTCAACGAATAGGTGTTCCATTCATGTTGAGATTAAAAGCTAGAAACCAAAAATTTTCATTAACAAAAATCCTGGAAAAAATGGCAAAGCGAGGCGGCGTCGATCGACGCAGGCGGACACACGCTTTTGGGTGGGGTTTATCCGGTAATCGTCATTTGATAAGGAATTTAAAGGGGAGAGACCATAATTTATCCACTATACAACATCCTGACACGGTTATACATATCCAACTATATTCTACACGTAGAAACACCCGGCTAAGCGTAAATAACGAATGCGCCACTAAACAATGCGTGTGCGCCATTGAAATTCAAGCTGAAACACCAACATGTTTTTAGTGCAGATTGAATGTACAGGTCGTATTTATGCTTTCCGATTGACCCCACATTCTCACAAGAACCTATCAAGAACGCTATTGGAAAAATCGGAAAATCCATTCGAATACAATGAGTTCCAAAAATAAGTTCAATACAACAATAGATGAACCATCACCATCTAATTTTGTTCTCCGTGATGACGATGATGATGATATCGACAACTTTGATATAGATGGAATCGAAGAAGGCAATCCAGATATAGATTACTACCCCGGTATGTCTGGAAGACATACTTTCCTCGGTGAAGCCGAGGGCATACAAGCAAAACTGAACAGATATATTAAAAAGGCTAGATTTGTATTGGCTCAAAGAGGTACACAGAAATTGATTATTGGATTGGGTGGTCTGTCAATGGCCATCGTATTCTTTGCAATTATGTTCTTTAC
>JAJMLU010000284.1:88412-103766 GCA_030569835.1 Pichia sp. NRRL Y-27261
ACCTCTTTGTAAGCAGAAGTTGTTGACTGGTGGTTTTAGCATGTCACCATTTTCTTCAATCCACTTCTTGATATCAATAGGAGCTCCTAACATTGTCGCTGGTTGCTGGTTGCTGTTGTTGTGTCTGTGCTGCAGAAAGCCTCTGTGTGACTCAGAAAGAAGAAGTGCCCGTTATCTGGGAGAAGTGAAATATTCACCCCAACTGCCAGTGCACTTTCTGCAGCGAAAGCACGCCATTCCGCCCGAGACGCCGCTGCCGCTGCTAACAGCGGTAACTGCGGAGAAGACGGAGCTGCCGGCTAGGCTGGGTGTACGACGGGATGGTGGGAGATGGGTGTCAACGTGCAAAGAGATGTGTTCAGACAGAGATGGATGTTGAGTTAAACTGTCCAAGCAGAATGCCACCCCGTAAATACACCCCGTTTGACGATAAGCCTTCCGTAGTTTGGGCTCGGGGCCATCAAGGTGGTGGAGTTTCGATTATCCGCTGGATCCGCTCTCAGTAGATTATAATCGTTAGAAGTATTGGATTAACATTGTAAAAAACTACAAGACTGTATAGAATGTTTTGTAAGACCTTGATTAAGGGCAAGAACAAGATTAAAACATGCATTCCTAGATATGAATGCTAGACGAATAGAAGGAAGAATATTAGACCAAGAAGAAAATAAAATAGGTAACAGTTAGAAGTCTAGCATATACCTTTCCAAAATTGGAATCAGACTGAAAAACAATTATTTTTCAACTATTAATAGAGTAAAACAAGGAACAGAAAAGTGTAGAAGGAACCACTAAGGATAGCAATGTTCTTATTGGCAGCAGCTTTATAAACAGACACAGAGCTAGTTCCGGTAGAGCCTGATTGAGAAGTGGATGAACTCTTGGCTTTAATAGTACTAGTTCCGGTAGTATCGGCAGCGGTAGTTGGAGCAGTTGTAGGAGCAGTTGCTGCAACGCCTGTTTTACCGGTAGTAGCATTAACTGTGGTAGTAGCAGTACAAACAGTAATATAACTGGTAAGGTGACTGGTGATGATGACTGTACCGTTAGTTTGGGTCGTATAGTAATGAGTAGACAGAACGGTTGATGTGTATGTAGTTTTGATAGTAGAGATCACTCCTGTTGTACTTTCTGGACAGAATGTTGTGTAGACCGTAACACCAGTGGTAACAACAGCAGTACCACGGGTGGTAATAGTGTAAGTGATTGTTGATGAAGTAACAACTGAACTTCCCTGGATACTAGTAGTAGAGGACTTGGAAGTAGTGGATGACTTGGAAATACTAGATGACTTGGAAGTGTTAGACTTACCGTTACTGGTGGAACCAGATGAAACAGAAGCAGCTAAAGAGAAAGAAGCAATACTGGATGTGTATGATGGATTTTGAACCGATAATGAAAGAATTGTGGATTGTACTTCTCTTTTAGCCAAGCCTGTGGTGTTGATATCGTAAACGATGAGAAATTCTGCACTAAAAACAGGAACCGAAGAGTCATAAACACCGGAATAATTAAGTTTCATGTATGGTTCATCCGTGGTACCGTTCATTGTGAGGCCATTTGCATCACTTGTAAATGGGGCCACGTAAAAGGTAGAATTGTCGCCGTAATAGAGATTAAAACTGTTAGCCTTACTGATAACACCCGTAGAAGAAACTATTGAAGTATCTAAAGTATCAATTAATTCAGCGTATTGTAAAATAATATTCCAGACAGGACCTGATAATTCAAACCACTCAGAACTAACACTATAAACTATAGCAGAATTAGACGATGTTGTTGGCAACGCAGCTGTAGTTGATGTTGTTGATGTACCTGATATACTCTTTGAGGGTGTAGTTGTTTTGGATTTGTAGTCAAGTGGAACAGTAGTTGCCGATAATGATGACTTGTTAGATTGAGGTGTAGACGAGGTAGATGCGGTTGATGATGAAACAGTCAATGATAGTAATGAGGTGGTTGATGTTGAAGAAGAAGAAGAAGTTGATGTTGAAGAAGAAGTTGACGTTGAAGAAGAAGTTGACGTTGAAGAAGAAGTTGACGTTGAAGAAGAAGTTGACGTTGAAGAAGTAGAAGAAGTAGATGTAGTGGAAGATGTAGAAGATGTAGATGCAGCGGAAGATGTGGAGGATGTTGAAGGTGTAGATGATGTTGAACTTGTGGTACTATCTGTATTTGAAGCATCAGCAGATGTTGTTGTACTAGAAGTTGTAGAACTGTTGGTGGATGCAACATTTGATGTATCTCCTGTTGTGGACTCATTTGTAGACAAACTGGAGGCTTCAGTAGAGGATGGAGTGGATTGTAAAGATGATGATGCAGCTGTTGATGATGCTGATGAACTCGATAGTGGCGTAGTTGGATTATTAGCTGGAATGGCTATACCACATGAAACTTGGTCAATTTCATATGTGTAAATGTATTCAGTGAATGTTTTCAGCTGACTGACTGTAGTATGGTCACTAAAAGTATATGTAACTTTATCCGCTTTTGATGTACTTGCAGATGCTACACATCCTGAAACGCTAATTGGAATATATGACTTGGTAATTGATGTACATGTTGCAACATCCACTGTACTGAAATAACTGTAATATGCTGTGACACTATTATCAGAACCAATAACATCAGAGAGATATATTAGAGTAGAATCTCCGCCACTACAATCAGTTGCAGTAACTAAACCGGTATAAAGGACAGATGTAGTACATGACGAGGCTTTGGTATAAGAAGTCTTTGTACCATAAACAGAAACTGAGTTTGCATTGAGTGGAGATGTGTAGTAGCTTCCAACTAGTGAAGTTATGCAATTTTGTGAATCTGCATATGCAAGAAATGTGTTATAGATCGTGACAGTTGATGCAGACTCCTCAACAGTTACGGGAACGGCTGTCAAATTAAATGTTAATGTTAGTATTATTAAATATAATGTGGGAATTGAAAGATTTAAATTGGTACATACCTTGGGTAACTGACAGTAAGTTGAATAAAAGGACAAAGATAGCAAAAGCTTGAGTTAACTTCATATTTGCTTGGTTAATGAGTATTGACAGTAACATTTCATATTGATTTTCAAAAAGTGAAATTGGGAGAAAGAAGGAATACAGCACCCTTTTATATATGCATGCATCTTTGAGTTTCGGCTGTAAATTGGAAAGACACGATACATCAGTTGTGGTGATGAATTGCCGTGACACCGAACGCTTAACATTTAAATTTATTTCCATTTTTCGACAAATCATGGAAAAAACAGTTTTTTCAGCCCGATTAGCTTAACGTTTAAATTGCATTCAAACTATATAGCAGTTTGGTGTGGGTGAGTCCCCATCAATTTATAAATTTGTCAATATGTAAGGATTATATTATGTCGGACGTGTTAAACTTTTAAAGTTTCTGATGATATATATCTGCCACTAATACTACACGCCATGTTCTTAATTTGAACATCTCGGATAACAGTTATAAAGTTGATAATAATGCATTAAAGTGGAAATATCAATGTAAGAGAGAATAAATCGATAACAATAGAAATCAGGAATGAGCAGTTAAGTGTGGAGCGTTTTACCAGATTACATTTCCAGGGTGCAGCATTCCTTGCGAAGTTTCTTGTGGTTGCAGAAACCAAGACAATGGTACAAGCCCATATTTAAGAATGCAATTAAGGGAATGACAGATCAAAGTGGACATGATCCACCAACTTCAGTTCCCGCCGTGCAAATAAAATTTAGGATTTATCGATTGTTATCGGTGTTCCGAAAGTCTAGAAGGCATCGATACTTTAACTTTTCTTCAAACGGTAATCCATTTATGGGTTATTGGGCGCTAAGAGGTGCCCGGTATCTGTCAAGCAGCCAGATAAACAATTGATTTGTCTGATCTGGCCTGCAATTTACAAGACAAAGAATGCGAGAACAATCTATCCAGTTGGGAAGATTGACCAACGGCATCCTATTAATTGGTGTCTCGAAGAGGTAAATTGGAAACATGAAGAGAATGATCGGGCATGAGATGCATGGGGATCTATGCCCTGTAACATGATTTCAAACCGTTGAGTGGTAGGTGATGTAGATATGTCTGCTCGATTGCACAATAAAATCCAGGGTACGTACGGCCTAGACGATTGGCAATTGGCATGTTAAATTCAGTAGAAGCAAGAAGCAAAAAGCAGAATTGGAGACACAGGCCAATTTACAGCCGTACCCCAGTCAATTTCTCCCCGTTCCGCAAGGGCAATTTTCCTCAAAATTCCAAAATTTTCGAGTTTCGGCTGTTCGGCGAACCACGCCGCATTGGGACGGCCGCGTCGATCGACGCCGGAGCAGGACCGTCGGCTCTGCCCTCTGCCTCTCTCAGCGGGTGGTATTGTCACTTGTGTCATCGGCAGACCGGTCCATTCAACAACGTTCAGATAGACTGCTGGTATATGTCTTTTGGTAACATGTATGATGCCGGTGCCAGTACTGTAGACCGTCAGCCAGGTGTAGATGTTCTGTTCCGTGCTGTTTGGGATAATGTGCGCATCTTACTCGGGCGCTCTGCTCAGCTCGGGCTCGATTCCTCGATTGTAGATTTGAGCCTGGCTGATGATGCAATGGATAATAGGTGTATGATGTGTGACTTCTTTCTCCACAATCTCCTTGGCCCATTTTTCGGCTGGAAATACCTCCTTTTTCGCCAAAGTATACACTTATTATACCCTTTCAATATCCACCAGAGTTACTATAACCAACCATGGCTGCAAGTACTAGTGGTATCATCGCTGGGATGAACCCCTTGACATACAGTTCAAGTTCTCCTTATACTGTTTTCTTTTTCCAATTGATCGTTATCTTAACCTTCTCACAAATCATTTATATCCCCTTAGGTAAAATCAAACAACCAAGAGTCATTGCCGAAGTTTTAACAGGTATCGTTCTCTCACATACGGCATTGGGTCGTTTCCCAAACTTCACAACAGAATTGTTTTCAACAAGTTCAAGACAAGGTCTATCATTAGTTGCAAATATCGGGATTTGTTTACTAATGTTCATTGTCGGTTGTGAAGTTGATATCAAATTTATCAAGAAGCATATAGTCACTGCCGTCTCTGTCGGTGTCTTCAATATGGCAGTTCCATTCGGTTTAGGTTGTGCCTGTTCCGTCGGCCTTTGGAAAGATTATAGGAAAAACGTCGAAGACTTACCAGAAATCAAATTCACTACATTCATGGTCTTCATTGCAACCGCAATGTGTATTACCGCATTCCCTGTTCTTGTCAGAATTTTAACAGAATTAAGATTGATTAAAGATAGAGTCGGTACGGTCGTTTTAGCTGCAGGTATCACTAACGATTTGTTAGGATGGATCCTTTTAGCTTTGAGTATCACTTTAGCAAATGCATCCCAATCAATTGTCACTCTTTATATTGTCCTTGTTGCTATCGGCTGGTGTTTATTTGTCTGTTATCCATTAAGAATCGTCTTAAATTGGTTCTTAAAAAAAGTCCTCAAAGAATTCGATGACCCAAACTCTCCTTCAAGATTAGCAACTTTGATCATCTTAATAATGATGTTTGGTTCTGCTTTCTTTACTGATATCATCGGTGTCCATCCAATTTTTGGTGCCTTCTTGATTGGTACTATCGTCCCAAGAGAAAACAACTACGTCATTAACTTAACTTCAAGAATTGAAGATTTAGTCAATATCATCTTCGTCCCAATCTATTTCGGTGTCGCTGGTTTAGATGTCGATTTAGGTTTATTAAATAAAGGTTTAGATTGGGGATGGGCGTTCGGTTTAATTGGTGTTGCATTAATCGGTAAGATCATCGGCGGTCTTGTTGCAGCAAAGTTACGTGGTCTATATTGGAGAGAGAGTTTCACCGTTGGTGTTTTGATGTCTTGTAAGGGTATCGTTGAAATTGTCGTTTTACAAGTTGGTTTAAATGCAAGCATCATCTCCAAAAAGACATATTCAATGTTCATCTTCATGGCTCTAATCACCACTTTCTTAACTACTCCGATGACCATCTATTGTTATCCAGAATCTTATAGAGAACAAGTTCAAGTTTGGCTATCTGACAAAGAAAAAACTAAGGCTTTAAAGAACAGTGAAAAGGAAAACGAAGATGGTGAAACTGAAATCGATACTGCATTCTCACTTGAAGATGTTAAGAATTATAAGATTGATAGATTGATCATTCCTATCGATAATGTTGAGAGTGTTTCAAACGGTTTATTACTGTTAGATTTATTCTTGGAAAATTTAAAGGTTCCAATTCATGCAATCAACTTGAAGACTTTAACTGAGCGTACTGCTGATTTATTACATGCTTCAATGATGGATGATACTACTCCAGAACACAACTTCAAATCATTAAATTCAATCTTGAGTATCTTTAAGATTTTCTGTCATTTCAACAAGATTCCATTCTCTTCAGAAATTTTATATTCATTACCAGAAAGTTACATTCAAACATTATTTGATAATCCCCTTTTCAAAACAAATAATTTATTAATTTTACCACTTTCTCAAAGTCAATTCTCGATTGAATTCTTAAATGACTTCATTCGTGAAAGCAAGAAAATTAGTAAAGAATCGGATTTCAAGAAATCCATCTTCATAAATAGAAACCAAGATAATCAACCAGACTCGGTTGAACCACTTGTCAAGGAGGACAAGGATAAGATTATTAAAAGTGTCGATTCAACTCCGATTTTAGATAATAAAAGCTCATTCTCCGATGATACAATGTTATCTCCTTCTTCATTGTTAATCTCCACTGTTACATTATACATTACAAACACCGAATTAAAGGAAAACGATATGTTAGGAATGAAATTATTCGATTTGTTAATTAGAAGAAAGGATTTATTAGCTGCAAACATTGTGTTATTAAATATCGAACCGGACTCTAAAACATATGATTTCATTTCAACTTGGATCACATCAAATGATGAAGTTTTCAATAATGTTCAATTATCCTTAGAATCAACTAACGATTCTACTTTGAAGGATGCAATCCATAATAGTGAAAATTTTACAACCTTTGATAGGTTAGTCATCATCTCATCAAATGAATCCAACGACGAGCTGATTTCAAAATTAGTTGAAACTCACGAAAAGGTTTTTGTTCTGGTTTAATATTTTATGGTCTTCATTTTACATACTGTCTTTTTTACGTACTGTCTTTTTTACATACTGTCTTTTTTATTTACCATTTTATCGTCATACTTAATTTTCATGCTCTCCTTGCTTATTCTACTTGCTGTATAATTCTTGTTTATTAGAAATAAACTAAATACCTAAACTACATAATTCTAACAAAATCTCATTACAACTTTACCGTTGGCTTTACCAGATGCGACTCTGTCGAAAGCTTCTTGGTATTCAGTGTATGCATCCTTAATAGAATCAATTGCAATGTTTAATTTCTTTTCTTCCCATAATTTATGAATGGCAGCACCGTAACCCTTGGTTGGTTCTAATAAGATGTCGACAACTTCAAACTTGGAGTAACCGAACTTGAACTTGATACCATTAGAAAGTTTGGTTAAACTTGGTAAGTAATCAACAATTTTAATCTTAGAGTAATCGATGGTGTAAGAACCTGAAACTTGAGTTAAGATACCTGATTCGGTAGCTGGCTTTAAGATGGCGTCAAAGTAAGCAAAGATGGATTCGTCTCTGACGGTGTCGACAATAATATCGAACTTACCATTGGTCTTCACGAATTCTAAAATTTCGTTAATCTTAGAAGTTTTGGTGTAATCGACAATGACATCAGCCCCGTTCTTAGTGGTCTTTTCAGTGGACTTTGGGGAACAAGTAGCAACAACGTTGGCAGCACCAAAATAGTTCTTTGCTAATTGAACGGTGTAGGTACCAACAGAAGTACCGGAACCTAAAACAAGAACGTTCTTACCCTTTAAGTCGCCCTTGTAAGAATTTAAACATTGGTATGCGGTACCAGAAACAATTGGTAAAGAACCGGCTTCTTCGTACTTCATACCTTCTGGAATCTTTTCACAGATGACGGCCTTGGATGGTTCAAATAAGATGTATTCAGAAGATGAACCTCTTCTAGTTAAACTTAAGACGTCACCGAAAAGTTTATCACCGACTTGGTAACCAGTTGCGGAACCTGCCTTGACGACTTCACCGGCGAAATCACCACCAATGACCTTACTCTTTGGGTTTACAAAACCGTAACTGAAACCCTTGAAAACACAGTCAATTGGGTTGATAGAAGTGGCATGAATCTTGACTAAAAGTTCAGTTGGCTTGACGATGGTTTCTGGGGTGATTGGAATTTCGATTTCCTTTAATGCTAATGGGTGGCAGTACCAGGTGTAAGTGATAGCTTTGACCTTTAAGGCGTTGTTGACGATTGGTAATTCTGTGGTGGACATGTTGGATGCTGGTTGATTGATTGGTGTATGTGGATGTTTGGTAAAGAAAGAAAAGTGAAGAAAAGAGGAAAGGGTGGCAAATGGTCAGGGTTCAGTTCATTAATTAGAGTTGAGAAATGTGGGATCTGGAGATTGGAGATCCCTGATAGAGGGAAAAAATTAGCTGAGAAAAAGTAGCAAAAAGTGAGGCGTGAGGTGCCTCCTCAGCTCAATGGTTGGTTTCTGGTTACCACCGTCTTTCTTTATCTACAGATTTACACCCTTCAATCATTAAATAGGACATTAAGCGGCGTTATATATACAGGTTTATAGGATACAGACAGCCTTTCCGGATGCAGTGGCAGAACCTACTCTCTGGATGGCCTTTTCCCAATCGGTCCAACCTCTGTAAATACTGTCGATCGGGGTTTCTAAAGTGTGGTTTTCCCACATGGATCTGATGGCAGGGCCGAAGGTTGCATCGTAGTGTAACTTATAGACAAAAAGGTTGTGTTTCAAAAGACCAAAGAATTGAAGGAATTTATATTTGATTGAGTTGTAACTTGGTAATATGATTGAGAACAAACTACAGCTTGAAATTTTCATGGATTTTGAGCCGTAAATCTGACAGTATGCACCATTAGCACTCTTATCCTTTAAAATCAAATCCAAATAGTCTAAGAAGATCTCATTTCTAACACAATCGATAATGATATCGAATTTACCGTTGATTTTAACATATTCTAAAACTTCATTAACAGTCTTGAAATTACCTTGTGTGTAATCAATGATTTCATCAGCACCTAATGTTTCAATCTCGTTGTATGATCTGGCTGCACATGTGACGACGACTTTGTCAGCTTTCATGTACTTCTTGGCAAATTGTAACGCGTATGAACCAACAGATGTGCCTGCGCCAGAAATAAAGACTTTCTTACCCTTTAATGAACCAGCTAAATCTGCATCTTTAGTAATTGTTTTGCTTGCACCATTTAATGTTAAACCTTGTTTCAAAACACCATAACCAGTGGCTGCGACACAAGACAAAGAGGCTGCTTGTTCGTAAATCATGCCCTTTGGAGTCTTATCGCAGAAAATGACCTTTTTAGGATTGATAACAATATATTGTGAATAGGTACCGTTAAAACTCAATGGTGCTAATCTATAGCCGTAAACGGAGTCACCCTTTTCGTAGCCTGACTTTGCACCTGCTTTCACAACCACACCGGAATAGTCACCACCGTAAACTTTACGATACGATCCGATAAAAAATATACTCAGTCTTTGGACTAAGATGTCGATCGGATTGATGGCGACAGCTTTAACTCTAACTAAGATTTCATCGTCTTTGATGTCTAATGGAATGGCAATTTCGGAAATTCCCAGGTTCCAGAAACTCGTGTATGTCAAGGCCTTGCTGATCAAGTTGCCGTTGACGAGAGGACAGTCGTATTCAGAGGAAGATGTGGAGTCGGACATTGTTGTTGTGCTGGAATGAAGATAATATCGTCTGGAGATGGATGCTGCAGAAACAAGAAGAAGGCCCAGCAGGGAGACACACCAGACACTCGAGCTCATAATAACGAACAACTAGCTGGCTGGCTACCGACCAACTAACTCCAGCACATTCATCATCACCATCTCGTGGGGGTCCCGAAGAATCAGTTCATTTACTCCCTGAAACCTTATTTCCTCACACGCTTTGCACTGCCTGGAAATTTGAACCTCTTTTCGGTTTTCCAGCCATTGCACCTGGAGACACATTTGACGACACTGTGGGGATGATAACCCTGCACGTTCCCCCATCTTCAAGCCAACGATGCCTAGACAGATCCAGCCGGGGGTGTTTGTCACGCCCACGAAGAAGCTACTATACAAGACGTCCCCTTTGAAGCGGGCATATCCGCCAAATGGACTAACAACGCAAAACTTGATCGCTAACAATCCTACAAAAAAGGACAGAATTCTAACGATATACAGAAACCTGGTTCGACTGAAGCCATTCTTACAATTCCACAGCTATCACAAGACGGCATACCACGACTTGGTGAGGGTGAAGATCAGACAGGATTATGGATACAGACGAAGTTTATTTTTCAGCAAATTTGATAGTAACGATGATGATGAATTGTACCATCGTTTGGTGAATACGCTCAACTTCATACACAATGCTACGCTAGACAGTGTTGAGAACAATAGTAAACGGCCGGTCTCTGTCGAATACAGGATTCTCGACTCTATATTGCAATATGAGGTGTCGAAGGGATTGCCGATGACACTTAAGAACAAAGGTATTAAGGAATATTTCTTCAATTTAGAAAAGGCCGTAGAGTTGAGGAAAGTTGAACGATCGTGGAATATGTCTGACTCGAAAGAAAGATCGGACAATGTCTGGTGGATCGACGAGAATGGGATGTATCTGAACGATGTCTGTTTCAAACATTTGAAAGAACTTCAAAATCTGAAATCCTCAAATTTCTCAGATAAAATGGTACAGTCGATATTACATTTTGAAAAATCGTTAGTGTTGCTCAATGAAGAGTGTAGGTTGGTGTTGTAAATTTAATAATTGGTTTAGTTAATTAAGCGGGGTTGAAACAATATATAGAAAACTATAGAACTAGAAATAAATTTAGATAATAATAAAAAGAAAAACAAAATAGAAATAAATAAAGTTGCATATATGCTGTGTGTCAAGTTGGATAATGAGTGTATGTAGTTGGATTTAGTAATAATAAAAAAAATCGAAATTTGTAATCTATGAAAAAGCAATAAAAACATTATTTGTACATTAACAGCCAAAAAAATATTATTTTAACAATCTAGTCTTGATGGTATCACTGTATTTAGAATTGAATGGAAGTTAAATGGGTGTTTGCTTGTATGATGTATTGAATGTTTTGTGCAGTCGATCACCAACCTAATGAGTTCTTCACGTTAATTGGTGCTGAAATCTCTGGAATGAATCTAGGTTTGTCTTCAGACTTTGGTCTAATGAAACTGAAAACATTGGATAATGAGCTTGAGTGTGATGGAGTATTAGAACCACTTAAATGAACATCACCGTTGGAATCGCTGTATTCTAATTTTTCTTTGTTGTATGGAATATCATCGCTCATTGATGAGAAATCGGTTTGAGAAACATCATCAGCATAATGACCAGTATTCATGGTGTTACCAGAAGCTTCAGCAGCTTTTCTGATTCTTCTCTTTAGTAAGTAAACAATAGCACCGACATATAATGAAACACCAACAACACATCCAACAACAATACCTGCAATTGCTCTTGCTCTCTTGGATTTGACAACTGGAATAGTTGATGCAGAAATAGCAGCAGAATCGATAGAGCCTAAAGCTGTGATACTTTCGGTATCGGTTTCATCAGATGAAGAACTACTACTTGAACTTGCAGAGTTTAATGATGACAATAAATCAGAAATTGGAATTCTAGAATCAATTAAACTTGCTAATGACTTTTCAGTACTGTCACTATTGTTATAGAGTGCAGAAGATGAATCAGTAATAGCATCTTGTAATGAATCAATGTATGAACTATCGAAATAAACTTCAGCAACGGTAATAATATAATCAACTTCAGAAGAAGAATATGGAACTAACTTCTTAACAACAACATTACTTTCATCAATGTCTGAATATGGGAAACATAAAACACTTGGTAAATATTCAAAGATTTGAGCAGATGATAAAGCGTTAGCAACAACGAATTCATAGTTCAATGATTGTTTGAAACCAATTGTAATAAGTTCATAATCTGCAGCTTCACTGACTGTTTGTGTTGGAATGATAGCCTTTGGTAAAGTACTGGTAACAGCAGTTGTAGTGGCAGCAGTTTGAGCAGAATTAGTAGTGGTACTACTCTCAGCAATGATATAAGTTGGAAGCCATGATGCAGTTGCATATGTACGTGATGTTGTACTAGTACTTGATGAAGATGATGATGCAGCAGCAGCTCCATCGGTTGAAGAAACAGCAGCAGCAGCTGAAGAAGAGGTTGCTTGAGTTTTTGTAGTAGCTGCGTTACCAATAACTGTGGAAGAAGTTGTGCTTGAGTTAGAACTGAAGCTAGTATTAGAACCAGAATTGGTAGAATCGGTTGCTGAAGCAGCAGAAGCAGTTGCTGAAGCTGTAGAATCGGTGTGCTGAGAACCGGTAACAACAATAGAATCAGATGAAGCAGTTGCAGTAGAGTCAGAACCAGATTCAGTAGTTGATCCCTTTTCATGAGTTCTAGTTGATGAAACTGAATCAGTGCCAGTAAGAGTGAAATCAGTGCCTGTAGAAGCAGTTGCAGAATCATCTGATGATGTACTTAAGACTTCTTGAGAGGTAGATGATGAATCAGTTAAAATACCAGTAGCACTGAATGCTGCGGCTGCTGAACTTGCTGCTGTATCAGTTGTAGAATCAGTACCAGTTGGAATATCAGATGCTAATGAAGATAATGATGTAGTTATAGTGTTAGCAGAATATGTTGAAGCATTAGCATCGGTTGATGAAGTTACAGAAGATGGAACTGCAGGACCCATTGAATAAGAACTCGATGATGATAAGCTGGTTTCAGATGAAGTTAAATCGGTAGCAGTTGCGTCGGTTGCACTTGCATCAGTTGCGGTTGCGTCAGTTGCGATTGAATCGGATGCACTAGTTGAAGATGATGGAACAGCTGGACCCATGGAATAAGAACTAGATGAAGATGATAAAGTAGTTGCTATTTCAGCATCTGTAGTATCAGTAGCTAAAGCAGTTGCTGATGTGGAAGTTGCTGAAGATAACAGAGATGATGGAACAGCTGGACCCATGGAATAAGAACTGGAAGATGATGACAATGTTGCTGTTGTTTCAGCAGCGGCAGAGGTTGCTTCTTCAGTTGATGTGGTGTCGGTTGGGGTAGCCGTTGTGGTTGGTGTTGTATCAGTTGAAGAAGTAGTTTCAGCAGCAGTTGTTGCGGCATCAACCTGAGTTGAAGTAGTATCAACTGTTGTAGGTTCAGGGGATGTAGTAGCTGCAGTATCTGATGTGGTTGTTGCAGTTGATGAAGTAGTTGTTGGAGCAGATGGACCATAACTAACATATGACGATGATACACGACTTGAGCCGGAATAAACAGGACCATAACTAACATAAGTTGATGAAGCTGCAGCAGATGTTGTAGAATCTGTTGAACTGGTTTCACTTGAACTGCTCTCGGATGAACTTGTCTCAGTCGATGAAGTCTCAGTAGAGGAAGTATCAGTTGATGTGGTAGATGTTTCAGATGAGGTATCGGTTGAGGATGTAGTATCAGTGGATGATGTATCAGTTGAGGATGTATCGGTTGAGGATGTAGTATCAGTGGATGATGTATCAGTTGAAGAAGTATCGGTAGATGAAGTATCGGTTGAAGAAGTGTCCGTGGATGTAGTAGTTGCGGCCACACTTCCTAAACCCGATGATGTAGCAGTTGTGGAATCGTCAGTTGAAGTAGCAGTTGTAGTTGGATCGGGAGATAAAGTTGCATCAGTGGTCAAATCGGTTGAAGTTGCATCGTCGGTTGATGTTGTTGAATCAACTAAAGCAGTTGTGTTTGTTGATGTGGATGAAGAGTCATCGGATGCTATTAATTCAACCGCATATGGGTCAACAGTGGTAGTTGAAGTTGATGAAGCACTGGTTAATGTAGAATTTGTAGCTGTGGAATCTGTTGCTGAATCTGTCACGGTAGAATCTGTTGCTGAAGTGGCTGCTGTGTCAGTTGTCGATGTAGATGTTTCTGAGGATGCACCATACAAATTGTATTCAGTGTATTCAATGGAATCTGAAGAGTCTGAAGATGAAGCAGATGCAGTTGAATAAGCATTATAGACGGTAGTATCTGAAGAATCTGAAGAAGAGTAGGTGTAGTCGTAAGATGTTGTTGCAGTAGAAGAAGAAGAGTCTTCATTCCAGTCATAAGATGTTGAATCAGTGTCATACCAGTTGTTGGAATCTGATGAAGATGATGTAGTTTGAGAATCATCTGATGTGCTTGATGTGGTTGAGACGTCATATCCATACCAGTTGGCTGAGCTTGTAGTTGAGTCTGAGTCCACTAATTCTTGGTCATACCAATCATACTCTGAAGATGATGAGGTGGATGCAGTTGTTGATGATGAAGTTGTAGTGTCATACCAGTTGTTGTAGGATGAAGTTGTAGTGTCATAATCATCAGTGGATGAAGCAGATGTTGTTGGCGTGGTTGAGACGATATAGTATGAATATGAACTAGATGAGCTTGAACTGGACGTTGATGTGGATGTTGAAGTGGTTTCACTAGTTGTTGAACTTGATGTAATAGTTGATGACTCAGTACTTTGATGTGTCTTGTCTTCTTCTGAGGAGGAAGAAGAAGTGGTAGTAGTAGTAGTTGAATCCTTTGATTTCGAATCTGAATCTATGTATGCTGCGGAAGCTGAATCGACCAGCGAGAGTGCCAAAAGAATGGGTATCACAAATCTATTTACTGTAAGCATGATGAGAGTATCTGACTATATTAAGGATAATAAAGAGTGACTTGATTTCAGAGCTTGAATTTAAATAAGGAGCATGAACTGGATCACTTATTGGAATAGGATTAAAGGAGAGTTGTTTGTTGTTTGTGATGCAAATGATTTGGTGTAGATTCTGGAATTAAAAGATGCTGGTGGTGGTAGTGGTAGTGGTGTTGTTTCAAGTTGCTTCAACCTTGTTGCTGTTTCAGATAGCTAGCGAGTGTATCTTGGGTGGGTTGTTGAGTAGGGGAAAGAGCTGTGGGGGAGAAGAACCTTGTGTCTGTGTGGATATAGAAGCAGAAGAGACGCCAACAGCAGAGGATAGCAGGAGCAGAAGGGTGGTACGGGTGGTAGAGTATCATCAGGCTCAGAAGCTCAGCAGAGTAATTTGAGACGAATTGTCAACACTATTGCCCCCAGGCAGGTCGAGGGAAAATTTGCGTCAGCGGTCAGCAGCT
>JAJMLU010000286.1:0-15360 GCA_030569835.1 Pichia sp. NRRL Y-27261
TCGAGGCCATCGGACCGGCCGCCGGGCCATCTCTGTTTCCCCGACGCAATTCCGCCGAAGCGTCAATATCACCGTTGGCACTGCATTAGCGAGCATTTCCCACAGTGAGGGCCGCGAGAGATCGCTCGCCCGCCCATTTCGCCGAACCCCCAAACAACAACACCCGGCCAGGATCTCAAATATGCACGTCTCAGACAGGCCTCCAGTCAAAAATCCTGTTATGGCGATCTCGTAGAGGGACTTTTCCTTTCACCAATTCAACTGAACAAGGACTAACACGGATCCACTCACAGGCCAAGACCAATCCTCCATCAAGCAACTGCACTCTTCTTCCTCTGCTCTTGTGCTCACTCCTTCTTCCTCTCTCTCTTCTCCCCTCATTGCTAATCCCTACAATCCACGCTGCTAGCTCCACATCCACACACAGCAGAAAATACAGCCATGTCTACAAGGAGTTCCCAGAGTTCACAATCGAGGTACGACTCCGCCAGAGAGTCTTTTGACGACGCAACCTCCAACGTCGTCGTCGACAATGCCAGCTCAGACTCTTCCAACATCGATGAAAACGCTCAACCATATCAACCACACGACGCAGATTCTCAACTACAAGAAACCACAACCAACGACGGCTTGAATTTAGTTAAGACAGTCACATACAGAACATCCAATGCCGATTTCGCAGACTTGTCCAACCCAGAGGCGTTCGAGAAGTCCGCAAAGACAAACGATAACGAATACGTTGACGAATTGGAAAACGAACTTCAACGTGAAGCTACAAATATATCTCACCTCAGTAGAGTATTAACTGGTCGCAAAATCAGCGAAGATGAAGAAAAGGCCATCAATCCAGAAGACGAAGATCCTGAAATCGTGGGTTACGAACCGAAGAAGGTGGACTGGGATTCCGTCGACGACCCAGATAACCCTTTCAACTGGCCTTCCTGGAAAAGATGGTACTGTACAATGACAACGGCATTCCTCTGTTTGGTCATTACCTTAGGTTCATCCCTTTATGTCGATGCCGTTCCTGAAATGGAGGCCAAGTGGGGGATCAGTCAAACCTTAGGTTTGGCCGGGTTGACCTTCTACTTGATTGGTCTAGCTTTTGGCCCAGCAATCGCTGCCCCAATGTCCGAATTGTTTGGTAGAAAAATCGTCTACTGCAGCAGTTTACCCGTCTCTATGTTGTTCATCATGGGTGTCGGTTTGTCCAGACACGTCAGAGAAGTTTTGGTTTTGAGATTCTTTGCAGGTTTGACTTCTTCTGGTGCTTTGGCCATTGCAGGTGGTACCATCAATGACGTTTGGAGACCACAAGAAATCGGTGTCGCCATGGCCCTCTTCTGTTTAGCTCCTCTTGCAGGTCCTGTTATCGGTCCCGTCATTGGTGGTTTCGTTGGTCAAAACAAGTACTCCTCTGACCCTCACACCGTTGGTGGTTTACGTTGGACTATGTGGGTCAACTTGTTCTTTGCTGCCGTCGTCTTCATCCCATTATACATCATGCCTGAAACTTATAAGCCAATCATCATGAAGAAGAGATTGCTCAAAAGAGGTAAGAAGATCAGAAGTACTATGAGCACCTCTGAATTCTTAACTGCCATCGTCTTCATCACCTTGTTAAAACCAGTTGAAATGTTATTCGTTGAACCAATCGTCACCGTCTTCTCCATCTATACCGCCTTCGTCTTTGCCGTCTTGTTCGGTTTCTTCGAAGCCTTCCCTGTCATCTTCAGAGGTATCTACCTCTGGGATCTCGGTGTCTCAGGTTTACCTTTCTTAGGTGTCGGTGTCGGTTTATTATCTGGTGCCGCCGTCTATGTTTACATGGACAAATTCATCTTTTTCAAAAAATGGCCAGATGGATATGTCGGTATGAAGGATAAAGATGGTAATCCAATTGCCCCAACTCCAGAATCAAGATTGTTACCATGTAAAGTTGGTTCTTTAACTTTTGCGCCATCCTTATTCTGGTTAGCTTGGACCTCTAGAACTTCTGTTCATTGGATGGCCCCAATTGCGTCCGGTGTCCTTTTCGGTTTCTCCTTGGTCTTGATCTTCTTCTCCATCTTGACCTATTTCGCAATGTCCTACCCACCAATTTCTGTTGCTTCTGCTTTAGCTGCAAACAACATGACTCGTTATATCGTCTCTTCAGTCTTCCCATTGTTCACTGTCCAAATGATGGAAAACTTGCACGTTTACTGGGGTGTCTCCATCTTTGCCTTCATCGCCATTGCCATGATCCCAGTTCCTTGGTTATTCTCAATCTACGGTCCTCGTTTAAGAGCTCGTTCTAAATACGGTTGGGCTTCTGTTATGAAGAATATGCAAGCTGCCGCTGCTGCAAAGGCCGCACCTGCACCACCAACAACGGCTCCTGCTACCGCAGAAGATGACGCACAAGGTCCAACCAACAATTCCAACGGAACCGATGAAACTAATGAAACAAACGAAAAGTATGAAGATTCAGAAAGTGATATTAAAGCTTGAGTATTTGAGAAATACCAAATCGATCAATATTCACAACTTCACACATAAACACACACACACAAGAAAACAAATTAAAAATTATCGTAATGATAGCATCACAGTCTGATTCTGATATTTTGCATTTTTTCTCATCGTTCTATTTCCTCTAATTGTATTTTCCCCTTCGTTCTTAGTATTTTACACTCACTTGATCCTTTCCTATCCATTCATTCTTTCAATTTACCTTTCAATCATTTCCGACTTGCTTATTTTATATAGTTTTCTCCCCAGAAGATTTAGATACCTAATTCCTAATATTGTATATTTGAACACTTTCAAACTACGAACACCTTAAAACGAACGGTAAACGACTTGATTTGTAATCCATTCATTTTCTGTGCGCTTACGTAAATTTCCAAGCGTGGATTTTTTCAGCGTCGTCGGAGACAGGATATTTGTTTTGGTTTCTGATCGTTTTCGCCTTTGTGGCCGTACATGTTCGTTTTGGCAAGGATTCTACCCCCTAACAACAAACAAACATGGCTGAAAAACTACAGGGTCAAGATCTTCTCAAGACGCCATTACACGGTATCTACATCCCAGTGTTATTGTGTATCGTGGGTATTTCAATCCTCAATTATGATTATCTACCGCACATGCTCTTACTCTTAGTTGCGTATCTTGGATTCCATTATATCAGAGTTAAAGCCCAAAGACAAGTGTTATCTTCTAAAAACTTCCAAGAATACGAGTTGCTCGACAAGACCATCATTTCTAAGAACAGTGCCATTTACAGATTCAAATTAGACCACGATTACGATCAATTGAACATTCCAATTGGCCATCATTTAGCGTGTAAGGTCAACGTCAACGGCAAGGACGAAATCAGATACTATACTCCTATTTCCAACCAGTACGACGAGGGATTCTTCGATATCGTCGTCAAGTCCTACAAAGACGGTACCGTTTCCAAACATTTTGCCACATTATACCCAGGTTCCAAAGTTTTATTCAAAGGTCCTGTTGGCAGAATGTCGTACAAGCCAAACATGGCCGAGAACATCGTCATGATTGCAGGTGGGTCCGGGATCACTCCGATGCTTGCCGTCCTCGGCTCGATCATTACTACCCCAGAGGACAACACCAAGGTCAAGTTGTTATTTGCCAATGAAACAGAAAACGATATTTTGTTAAAGGAAGAATTAGACGAATATGTTAAATCATATCCTGGTTTCGACTTGAAATATATCGTCAACCACCCAACCTCTCCAAACTGGAGTCAAGAAGGATACACCGGTTGGATCACCAAGGATATTTTGAACCAAGAATTGCCAAGTCCTAACGATAACACTAAAATCTTCATTTGTGGTCCAATGGACATGAAGAAGCAAATGTTGCAAGATTTAGTCGAATTGGGATGGAGTGAAGGCACACTTCAATCCAAGCAAGAGGATCAAGTCTTCTGTTTCTAAGTACATAGTTTGTTTGTAATTTGTATGTTGCACGAAATTTGCATTAGTTTATCATGCTGGATGTCGGTGCGGAGGTAAACCGCTAAACTCCACATAAATCCGAATTGGGAAAGTTTTCCGTCGTGTTGCCGTACTTCAGTACGGAAGCCGTTTGCAAGATCTCTGGTATCAGACACAAATCGCCTTCGAAGTACTTATATCCCAATTCCACTTCACCACCCTCTTCCATGACATGTTCTTCTACTAGTGTACATCCCATCGAATACAACAACCAGCCATGCCCTTCGAAGTCAAACAATTCAATACTGATAATCACGGGAACAAAGATGAAACCATTGTTTTCACAGAGGCATTCATGAACTTCATGCCCGTTGAACAGCATCATCTTATCGATCCATTCATGAAACGAGAAGTCGACTACTATGAAACAACACCAATCCCAGTCCAGTACATCTATGTTGTTGACGTCGAATCCGGCGACATTGCTGCATCACTTGGTCTAATTGTCAGAGACTCGACATTGCCAGACAAGAATAATATCGTGTTGACTGCCGTTAACACATCTCGTAAGTTTAGAAAACAGGGATTGATGGAGAACTTGATCAACTTCACGATCGCATTGGTCGAAGATAATGGATTCGACGACGTTAAGGGATGTTTCCAGTACACAGACGATTTCATCACTGGCGCAAAGACGTTTATCGATAAACATGTTAGCCCGGGATCTTTCTGGACGTTATACAGTGCCGTTGCTGAATACTATGGCCGGTTCGGATTTGTTCCTTTCAAGTCCCTCAATTTTTACACTACTCCATGTGATAACATGTACGTTGAGAACACACCTAAGGAGTTCACACTCGAACATGGTGAAGAGTTCTTGACTACAGACAACGTCACCGAGTACTTGACAGACGAAAAGTACACTCCTAGCAGTACCGAACTATCGTCCGATTCCATCCGTTGCTGTTCTTTCAAAACCGGCTCGACTATGAGATTCATCAACGGCGACAAGTTTTACTTCAAGGAAACCGCAGGATGGGACATTCCACACACTGGCCTCGTTATCAAGTCCGGATCGGATACGACTGTTTTCTGCATCACGCATTGTTTCACACCGATCAGATACATGGTTCGTCGTTTCTACACCAGTGTAACCGACCCAACTATCTTATCACACCATCTCGACAGAATCTATGCGTATATCCTGTGGTATATCAATTCATATTCCGTAACGAAGGAGAAGGTCACCGCGTTATTTGCAGAAGGCGATATCATCTCTTCAGAATCCAGCAAAGTTCAAATCATGAAGTACTTTGCCGATAAAGAATGGACATGGGATGATAGTAACACCAAATGGGTTCCTATGTTAAAAGAATGGCATTCTGCTGAGTCCACATCAGAATGGAAATATAACGGATTCTGGTGTTATACTTGATTTAACGATTGTAGAAATGTGTAATCCAATCTATTTGTAAAGTACAAGTTTATTCGAGGGACTCTTCATGCGCTGACGTAATCACCTGTGTTGCGACACGAAAAAATCCACACGTTCAGCAACGCGATGTTTTTGAGACACACTCTGACATGGAAACATCAATACCAGACTTTGTTTCCTTATTAGAGAGAACAGTAATCATCCACAAGCAACCATGAGTGAGGCGGAACTGCTATTGAGCTCTCTTCTGGGGAAGAGCAGTGCTGCGTCCTTATTACAGACACGATCAGATGTCGTGCTTGACAAACAAGTCACATTATCCAACGGTAAGAGAATCACATTACATGCGAAAACACACAGATCTAAAGAAAGAGAACGTCAAGCCGTTTCGAGCATGAAAGGCGACAAGGAAGGCGTGAACGAGCTGGTCAACATGTCTGCGTTATTAGAAAAGATCCGGATTGACGAGATCACAAAAGTCGAACTTGCGAAATTTGATGAGAATAATGACATTTTGGAAAAGAGTAGAAAAGATTTAGAAATGTTGACCAGGAAGAAGGGCAAGAAAGGAGGTAACCCGAACACTCTTTGGACTGAGAAGTACAGACCTAAGAAGTTCATCGATTTGATCGGAAATGAAAAGATCAACGCCCAAATTTTGAAATGGTTGAACGATTGGACGTATGTTGTTCGTGGTGGAAAATTGATCGACAGTAATACATACAATCGAGATATGTATACCGATCCGTTAAAGAGACCAAGAAAGAAGGTCATTCTCATCCATGGACCACCTGGTATCGGTAAGACGACGATTGCACAATGTGTTTGCAGACAATTAGGATACGAAATGCATGAAATCAATTCGAGTGATGAAAGAGCAGGTTCTGCAGTTCGAGAAAAGATCAAGAATGCATTGAAGATGAACAGTTTGAGTGGTAAGAACGTCTGTTTGTTGCTTGATGAAATCGATGGTGCTGTTGGTAACGAAAACGGGTTTGTCCGTGTATTGGTCAATTTATTGTATAAAGATCTTAAAGCTACTGAAGAATGGAACAGTTTCAACAAATTGAAGTATAATAAGAACGAGGATTTCATCAAGAGACCGATCATTGCGATGTGTAACGATATCAGTGCACATTGTTTGGATCAATTGAAGCCATACTGTGAAATCGTGTCATTTAAAAAGAGTAGTAAGAAGAGTATCAAAAAGAGATTAAAGATGATCATTGAGCATGAAAAGGTTGGAGAATTAAACGAATCTTTACTTGATGATTTGATCATTTCTTTAGACGGTGATATTCGTAACTGTATCAACTTCTTACAATTCCAATCGAAGAGTTTAGATGGTAAGATGAAAGATATGGAGATCAATTGGTTTAAGATTTTAAAGGATATCTATAACATCGACAACATCAACATCAAGAACGAGAAGACGAAGGACTCGATGTTCAAGGATTTGATGAAGAAGTTGAGCAATGCCAGTAGTGATTTGAACCGGATCAACAACGGTTGTTTCAATTTAATGCTACAGGTGAATAATAAAGACGATGTCGATGACGACTTTATCAAATTGAAGAAGATGAACGAGATCAGTGAATGGAACTATTTCCAGGATCGAATCAATAAAGAGTTTGTTTTATTTGAACGAGACGAAATCTCTGTTTATGAGGCGATCACACCATTGAAATATTTCAGTCTGTTTACGAACTTTAGTCATATCAATAAATTCTACGATAAGAAGGACAAATTAGATTTCAAAAGCCAAGATGATTTCGAGTTAAAAAAGAAAATATTAGAAGTTGTGAATACGTTACTTCTCGAATACGAATTTGACATTAACAAAGAAACTATGATTGTCAATGAGATATTTATGTTGAACAATATTCTCATTCCTCGGAACATCGGACCTAGAGAATTTGAAATGAACAAGATCAAAGTGAATAGGGCTATTGAGATCATGCAAGATATGCATATTCAAATCGAAAGTGGAAATACGAACAACGGAGCTAAGAATACGAGATTTAAAACGAGTTATGTTACGTACAGTCGGTTAAGACCGAACATTATTCTCGGAATGATCGGAGGAGCTATTGAAGAGAGTGAAGTTACACCTGGAAAGGAAGACGACGACGATGGCGGTGCTGATAACGGAGAGAATGTCAACGAATTACGGGCCATGCAATACATCAAGGTCTTATCCGACGAGCTTGCTAAGAGGGTGAATATCAAGGAGAAGAACAGAAAGAGAAACAGAGAATCGGAAGAGGGCGGTGGCGAGCTTGATGAGGGGGTCAGTAAGATGAGTAGGGTCGGTGATGACGAGGACGGCAATCCGACGGTTGGCAAGGTTGGGACAGGTGCTGTCAGCACTGTTGACTTTTTCAGGAAACAGTACAACAGTTTCCACTCGCAGCTGCACAAGGGCGGCAGTGGTAGTGGAAGCAGCGGAAGTGGCGATAAGAGTAGTGGTGAAGTTGCTGAAGCTACTACTAGCAAGGGAGTTATGCATCTGAACGACAACCGTATCTGGATCAAGTACCACGAAGGGTTCAGCAATGCAGTGCGGAAGGAGATTACGTGGGACGGGTTGTTCCAATAATACATGTACGTAAATTAAATAGCTCATGAAATCTTGTGGATCTGATGTATAGCTGAGTGTAGATAATAATAGCTCTAAGTAAAAGTTGAGACATTTCCTGTGACGGGGCCTGCGGAAGACGATAAGGCCAATGGGGGGGAGTGTTGAAGTAATGGCAAATGGCATGGCCAGGGCAGGACCAGATAACGTGAGTGTAGCAGTGTGGGGTGCCTGGGGTGAGCCTTGGAAGCGTCCCTGGGAGAAGTGTTCGTAATCCGCATTTCGCCAGACGTGATTTGCTGTCTCGGAGTAGTGGCCGGGCGTCGGGGGAGGCGAGATTTAGCGTGGCAAAATAGACTGTGAAAATAGACTGACAAAATAGACTGTGAAATTGGTGCGATAAAATAGACGAGGGCGCAAAAAGAAAAGACAGAAAGAAAAGAAAAGAAAAGACAGAAGGAAAAAAAGAAAAAAAGAGAAAAAGCAACCGCCCCGGCAGCCAAAAAAAAGAAAAAACGATCGCCCACCCGGCGGGAGCGTACAGCACCGTAAAATTTTTCAGCTCCCCCTCCCCCTCCAAACTCCAAAGTTACCAGCCCGGGCCGGCCCAATCGCTGCGCTCCCGCAATTTTCCCTCCCTCTCAGCAATCGTCGCCGCTCTCTGACATTACGAGATTTCACATTTGTCAGTGGTGACTGACTGACTGACTGGCACTGACCGCCGGTGACGAGATTCTCAGTCACCGCCTTTGGCCTGCTCACACCTCCTTCTTGACTGTTCTACTCTCTTCTCCCTCCTCTTGCCACTACACTCCTTCTCTTATACATCCCCCTTCCTTCTTCCCTCGCTCACAACACTTCCTGTATCCCCCAATCCCCCAAACACCCATCACTTCAACCCATTCCTTACTTGTTCACTCCTAATTGCTTTTCCTCATTTCCTAATCTACAACCTGTCTGCCAAAAAATTTCACAAAATACTACATTACATTCACATTCACTATACTATTACCACCACAACAGAAACATTTATAAACTAATATCAACCATTCTATAGAACATGATGAACCACGTCAACAACTCCAATAACGAACAGGATATAGAAAGACCTCCTCATTTCAAAAACGTCTTCAACAAAAATGATTCAGTCTCCGTCGCCGTTGCTTCCGTTGCAGGCGTCTCTGAAATCAACACAAACAACATCATCACCTCAGAAAGCAGAAGACCTTCTCTCGTCGTCGTCTCTTCTGTCGTCGGTTCCAGCAACCATGACATCCGTCATTTGGCTATGACCTCCAAGAGATCAGTTGCTAATAATAACAACTCCTCCTCCTCCACCACCACTACTAATGCTACTACTGTTTCTAACGTTGCTTCTATTTCCACCAACAACAACACTCCGGTGACTCCAGTCTGTGAAGACATTGAAATGAAGGATGCTGTCTCCACCCCTTCCACGACAGTCGTCCAAGATACGTCTATTGCCGATTCAAAGTCTCTCACTATCTCAACTGAAAATTCATCCCCTGTCGCTGGTACAACTTCAACTCCAACAACCACTTCTTTTCAGTTCCTCAACTTGCCTTCCAACAAGAAGCTCATCAACAAGAAGCTCAACTCAGCATCTTCCACTGCCAAGAAGAACTCCAAGAACTTGAAGCCAGTTAGAAAGTTCAGATCCAAATCCCTCCCAAATATCCATATACCATCAAAACGTTTACACAACATGTCAAATACCACATCTTCAAAGCAAGGTAATCCAAACTCCCAATCCAAGCATCACCACAACCACAACCAACAATTCTTCTACCCTCCACAAAACCACCAGCAACAGATGTTACTCTTACCTCCTGTCAACCTTCATTCCATGCATGAAATCGATTTACAAGAAGTTTTGAAAAACCCCCAATTAAGACACGATATCTTATTCGACCCACAATTACAATTCAGACCTAACCTGGACGGTGAAAGAGGTAAGAGAAAGAAGATCCAATCCGAAAACTACTGGAACATGATCAAGTTTGAAATTGAAAAGTTGGTTTCCACAACTCCTTCAAAACCAATCGATCATAATTCTCCAATTATCATCATGTTCCAATGTTTAAAGAGCATCTTAGTCTCCCTCATCCCTTCAAAGGATATTAACTCCATCGATGAAATCTTGGACATTAGCTTACTCATCCAACAATTGAACTCCAAATGTTTCAACTTTGTCAGTTTCTTTGATTGGATTTGCTCAATCTTCAAATTACATTGTGCTCCAATGAGAGATTCTTGGGTCGACGAATTGGATGGTTTGTTCCATAAGGCTTGTAACAATGAAGACAACCAAATCAACGTCGATTACCTCATTGAAGGCCTCAAAACCCTCTTCCTCATTCTTGAAGCTATGAAATTAGATGTCGCTAATCATCAAATTAGAATCCTTAGACCTTTATTATGTTCTTCTGCCATTTCTTTCGAAAAGGAATATTTCAAAAATGCAATCAAGAAGAATAAAATCAATTTCACTTCTTCAATGTTATGGTTCAAGAAGAATTCCCTCAATTTGAAATCAAACAATTCAAGACATGTTTTAAATTATTCCGTTTTAAATTTATTATCTTGTTCTTCAATGTGTCATCAATTCCCAAATACTCTCAATTTCGATCATACTAGATTATTACTCTTAAGAGCAGATATCAGACATATCATTTGTACCAAGTTATGTTCAATCTTATACAAGAATTTGATTTATCAAAACAATTTGAATAGATCCCTTCTTAATGATTCAAATATGTTAAATCTTAAAAAGCAAATTCTTAATATCATTGTCGATGAAAATGGTAATTCCAAATGGACTAAAAACTTGAAAAACTTATCAATTCAAATGGTTAACAATTTATTCGGTAATTTGGATTCAGATAAAATCGATTTTGCTTATAATTGGTTATTAAAGCAAACTCAACCAAATTCCAAAGTTTATTCCCTTTTAGAATCGAAACTGTTCGAAAAAATCTTGCCTTTCTTAGGTACTTCTTCTACATCTTCTTCTTCAGATAATACAGACAATTCCAAAATCAATGATGATTTAATCATCAATGATGAATTAAGAAATGTAGTTGATAGATTGAACCAATTGATTGAATTCAACTTCAACGTTTTCAATGATATGTACGCAAGTTATCTGAACTAAATCCTATTCCCCCTCCCAATATTCAATTAATGATCAATTAGATACCCTCAAATTCATCTTACCTTACTTATCATCATCTCACAAGGACGGTTCATCATATACAAAATTAAATCCTAATCTACCCCAATTTATAAATTTACCATTGCATGCATTTTCAAAACACCCACAATCACCCACACTCACTCACTCAGTTTATCCGTTACTTTCTTTTTGTTTTAAAAACCCGGTTGCTTTTTCTTTCCTCTTTAATTTTTATTCAATCAAATTTAATGTGCTAGTTTTCATTCTTTTGATGCACAGTTTTCATAAATTACACTATCATACACACGTACATTACATCAAGGTGGCATGGATCACCCTCCAGTGCCACGTTTAATTCTACCACACCCATCATATAATTTACTTTATACTCTCTATAACTATAATGAACAAACTACTTAATTCGTTGTAACTTCACTAATTCGATTAGTGGCGCATGCACACATGGATTATTTTCGGTGGCGCAGGCAATCAGACACGAATTGTTAAGAGACGTCAACGGTCAATAGTCAACAATAACCACACACATCCTTTCTTCCTGTTGTTCACACAGAACAGAATTGCCAACCACTCCCACCCCACGATGAAGTCTACAGATGCGGAGAACTTCTCCAAGGACGACAACGACGAGATCCTGTTCAACAAGGGACTCACGCAATTGAACAGTCTTGGGCTCATAGATATCGGGAACTTAGCAGCATGGGAAGTATCTAGTTCCAAACAAGGATGTGATTTAGAACAACTTCGAGACGAGTCGCCATTGACGTTCTGGCAGAGTGATGGCCAACAACCGCACTATCTCATCATCAAATTCACGAAATGCGTGAACATTGAACGAATCAGCGTGTTTTTGAATTACGCCGTTGATGAAAGTTACACGCCTGATAAACTCTCGATTTTTGCAGGGACTGGAGAACACGATTTGATCGAGGTGATAACGAAAAGTTTCTTTGAGCCTGTCGGATGGCAGCATATCGAGTTTGAAGACGTTAGTAGTTCAGGATACTTGAAATGTTACATGTTGAAAATCAAATTTATTTCAAATCATCAAAATGGTAAAGATTGTCATGTTAGATCGATCAAGATCATGTCTCCAGTGATACTCAATTCGATCTCGTCGAGTAATGGGGATGCGGATATGGGTGATTATGATGACGTGGATAATGGAGATTGCGTCGGTTTCACAAGTATGAAACTACAAAGTGAGTCACAAATTAGATAATCTTGTGTATCTTTTTTCTTTGCTATATAATTTAAGCTTCATTCATGCCGAAAGATAAAAATAATCGGTTTCAACCGCTACATGGCATGCCAACGTGTTACATGGTATATATATACGCTTAACTCGGATTCTATATATTAATGATCTTCTAAACATTCTACAGCCATTAGATGAGTCTCTCCCATTGTTCATCGTCATCATCGGTCTGATACGATTCCCAATCTTTTGCTTTCTCCAACTTCGATAGTTCGATAGCACGTCTTAAATCTTCATCCATGTCATCGTATTCGTCGTCCATTGGTATTTCATCTTGAATTTCCTGTGCTGATGAGCTTTCCAATAGCGACATTTTCAGCACTTTATCTAGTTCCGGATCGCCTGTTAATTCCTGGTTGCTTTCATTAAGAGACATACTCATAACCAATGCCATGTTCAACTGATCTTCTTCGTCTAGCAAGTTCGCGTTGGATTCATTTCCACCATTGTACTTGACAAACAGATACGTTTCCTTCTTCTTGTACTTCTTCTCCTCTTCGTAGACATCCAACGTGTGTTTCAGATCTTCGTTCAAATCACCCTTTTTGTCATTTCCGATTCTTTTATTCTTGTGTTTTTTAGATTCGTCTCCATCATCGGTCTTCGACCCACCACATTTGAAATACTGCATGTGGTTGCCGAGCATGAGTAGGCCTCTTGTGTTGGATTCGTCCAGATAGAGCTTGATCGGACTGTTGAGGACTCTGTTGGGGAACATGTTTTCAATCTCCTGGATTTTCTTCCTTCCGATTCTATCGATAACCACACGTAAGAATTCTCCAGTGATGATATCGTAGATTTCCACCTTTCCAAAATGGTTCGAGACGGCGATAACGACGGAATTGATGCATATCGATGCGACCTTAGAGATGGACTGGTCGAGATAATCAACTTGGAAATCTTGTTCTAAACTTCCTTCGTGTTCGGTGAAGAATTTCGGCATGATCGACTGAATCGGTTTGAGTTCTGTGGATGAGAGTGATTCTCTGATATTGACGATTTCAATCACACCGGTGTTTAAGCATATTGCTGCTAGCAATGGATCTGTTCCGACGATGGTTGTGTCTCTCTTGAGGAACAATTTGTCGTTGTTTTCAAAAGACACCGAGCAAATGGAGAGGTTTTCTGCAACCTTGTATGAAAGTCTGTTATCGTGGTTATTGTGATCTGTAGAGACGTGGTCCGCGTAGGAGAGTATGGAGAGCTCGAGATGGTTCCAGACAACGACGGCTTCATTCCCGTAATCCACGAATAAATTGACCGTGTTTAGTCCATTTCTGTCTAGTGGAACATTACCGATTTTCAATATCTCCACCTGCACGTCTTGGTTTTTCAACGACTTGAAAATGTTCTTCAATACCAGCAAGCCGCCGTTTTCGAGGAGTAGAACCAACACCGTTTTCCCGTCACTTTGCAACTTCAGGATTTTCGAATTGTACTCGGTATTAGGAACTTCGTACTTGAACAAGCACTCTCCGGACCGGATGTCCCATCCAAAGAGGTTATTCGACTCGTCGGCACTGAACGCCCCGATCCGGCCGTGTTTGACAAGGATGTTATGAGATGCTGTGGTTATCGTCGTCGTCGTACTGGCAGATGTGTTTGTAGTGATCGTATCGGTGGAAGAATTGATGCATGCGGTGACACAAGTGACTCTTCCGCCGGGCATTGTGCCCCAGGTATGTGGGTCTGACAAGATGAGACCCTTCCAGTCGATAAGGGACCCTAAGACGGACCCATCCCAGCGTCCAAAAAGCAATACACGGGATCCGTGCAGGGAATTCGACGTCGTTCCGGTATCGTAGCTCGTCACGCCTTCCGGAACGAAATCTGTTGCGTATTTAGTGGATTTCCCCGTTCTGACATCACAAGTGAGGAAGATCTCACGCGGGATGTCCATGATGGTAAGCTTGTTTCTCTTCCAGTCGATGGAGACGTTGTTGCTGGTTATTATTTGGTTGATTTGGTATTGTTGATTGAGTAATTTACCTCGTCGATAGTTGAATTTTAGCTGGTTTCTTGATAAGAGTTCAGTTTTGAATTTGTTGGATCTCGTTATGGAGGGGAACACCTCGTCTTTGTACGGATAGTGGAGCTTGAAGATCTTGTGCCAGATGGTGTCGTCTTTAAGGATATCGTGCCATGTTTGGCAAACAAACGGCAGATTTTTCAAAGTCAATGGATCCACGTAGGATAGCACAATGATGAGGACTTCCAGTGGGAACGCGTTGAGGTTCAACGGGGATTGTTCCGCCGGAGACGACGATTCTGGGGATTCCATCGTCGGTGGTTGGCTGGTGCTGGGAGGCGGGGGGAATAGGGAAAGTCCGGGAGAAAGCCACCAATTCGTGTGTTTAAGAGATGAGCATGTGTTTGCCATCTGAGACGCCATAAATAAATTTTGGAAACTGGGGCTAGTGCGTGGTGCATAGTGCATAGTCGAGCCGGGTTTTGGATAGTTGATAGGGTAGTCGATGGTTGATGGGGCTACTGGTTACTGGTTAATGCCGATAAATAGAGATTAGGAGATACGATTAGATAATGTTATATATATATGACGGGGTAGTTAAAATAATCAAACGTCTAAAGTAGCAAGGTAGTGTTCAGCTTCGAGGGCGGCCATACAACCGGTACCTGCAGAAGTGATGGCTTGTCTGTACTTGCTGTCTTGGACGTCACCGGCGGCGAAGACACCTGGGACGGAGGTGGAGGCGGTACCTGGGGTGGTGATGATGTAGCCGGTGGCGTCGGTCTTCAATTGGTCCTTGAAGACTTGGGTGGCTGGGGTGTGACCAATGGCGTAGAATAAACCATTGACTGGTAAGTCCTTGATTTCGTCGGTCTTGGTGTTCTTTATTTGCAAGTGGGTTAAGAATTTGCCGTCACCCTTGGCTTCGAGGGAGACGGTGTCGTAGAGGATTTCTAATTTAG
>JAJMLU010000290.1:0-13075 GCA_030569835.1 Pichia sp. NRRL Y-27261
TTATCTTGTATTTCCTATCTTTTTATAAGTCATTTATAAAGAAACAAAAATAAAAACTTTAATCATTTAATTAATACCTTCTACAATTTTGTAAAATACATTTCTTGTTCTACATTTTCACATACGATTATACAATACAAACTAATCTACTAAAACATTGTTTTGAAACAAAAAAACATTATCAAGAAAGCTGTCGGTGCTATCGTTTCTATTTCCTACTGTGTAATAACTTGCTTTATTTAGATAATTCAGTCATTTGCTTTAATGCGCTTTGGAAACTAACTTCTGGACTGATTTTAATACTCTTGATCTTTAAAACACCATCGACAAAGATGAAGTGGGATCTAATAATACCGGATGGAGATTTCTTACAACCTAATAAAGTAATCAATTCCTTACCGGTATCAGCAATAAGATCATATGGTAACTTTTGGTTTTCTTTGAATCTGGTTTGTGATTTTGCATTGTCTGCACTTAAACCTAAAACTCCTGCTTTCAACTTACCGTTCATATCCTTATATTCATCTCTGAAACCACAAGCTTGTCTGGTGCAACCTGGAGTAGACGCTTTTGGGTATGCAAAAATGACCAAAATGTGGGATCTTTTAGCGTAATCTAATAAGTTAATTTTACTTTCATTTTGTAATTCAACAGTTAAGGAAGGAGGTAATGAATCACCAACTTCTAATTCCTTAGGTTCTTCCTCTTCCTCTTCTTCATCATCGTCTTCTTCTTTATCGTCCTCGTCTTCAATTTGTTCGACATCTTCGGATTTTGGCTGTGATTCTTCGTCATCAAGAACGATAAATGCGGTCTCTTTAGCAGCTCTTTTTGATCTAGTTGATTTGGCAGCAGCCTTCTTTGGCTTTGCAGTAATTTTCTTCTTCAGTTCTTTGGCAGTAACCTTCTTAGCAACTTTCTTAGCAACTTTGGTAACCTTGGTAACATTAGCAGCAGCAACGTTAGCCTTCTTTGGAGCTCCTGTCTTTTTCTTTTCCGGAACAACCTCCTTTAAAGGTGTAACGTTATCAGTGGAAGCGGAAACGACCTCGACTGCTTTCGATTTTTCGCTAATACGGGCACTTCTTCTCATGTTGACTTCAATTGGGTATCCACGGAGTGGTATGTTCTTGCAGTTGGTAAACCCGGAGCAATTGGGGCACACCAGAGGCCAGTATCGTGCTCAGATCAATCAAAACAACAATCAAAACACCAAAATTATCTCCAGATTCAAACGTGCGTGCAAGCTGAGCGGATCGATTGATTTTCGGATTCTGTGCTCAGCGTCTGAGAGCTCTCACTGCTCAGCCAAGTAAAGGACAGAAGACACAATTACGTGGACCTTCCGACTTCCGGTGACTGGATCGGAATCGTCATTACACACAGCAGGAGCAGGACATCATCACAACACACCCACAATGATGTTTGGCCACATATTCAGGATATTTTGGCTAATATTTTGTCTCGATTTACAGCCCATTTTGGCAAAGAGTCAATCGGATGTTCCATTTGAAAAATACTCATATAAATCGAATTTCACAGATAGGCAACTATTCCAGTCCACATTCACGAAAAAGCACTTGGAAATACTAAAGAACGAGACAAGGAGCCTGTTTGATTATTCATGGAACAAATATATGGAATTTGGATTCCCGTTCGATGAAGTGTGTCCACTTACATGCAAGCCTAATAAGAGAGACCTTTGGGATGAATCAAACACAGTCAAGAACGACGCATTGGGAAATTTCTCTATAACGTTCTTCGATGCAATCGACACATCGATTCTCATGGGTGATCGAGAACGATTTGTGGATAGTGTTTCTAAGATCAAAGAACTATACCATGATTTCGCCATTGAATCAACTATCCAAATTTTCGAGACCAATATCAGATTATTGGGATCGTTATTAACGATGCATTTATACGCAATTGATCCACGTCGAGGGTTTGCCATTGAAGGATACGACGGATTTCTATTGAAATTGGCATACGATTTGGGTAAACGATTAATTGTCTCCTTCTCGCATGTGGAAGATGATGACAAATTCGAAGGCGATGACTTACTGAAATATTTCACATTTAACTATCCAAGGACAAACTTGGTCAACGGACCTAAGGATATCTCATATAACCTCAAATACGAACAGTGTACGGCGGGCATCACGTCCTTGACATTGGAATTCACATTACTTTCCAGACTTACAAACGATCCGCTTTTTGAAGACGTGAGTAAACGTGCCGTCATTGATTTCTGGTCCAGACGTACGAAATTCGATTTGATCCCAATGGCATTCGATGCATTTCAAAGAACATTCACAGATTCAATCACAGGGATCGGCGCCTCTATCGATTCATTCTATGAATATGCGTTGAAGTTCTCCGTGTTGTTCAACGATGATTATTTCTACAACATTTGGAAAGATTCATACAAGGCGTTATTGACGCATTCCCAAAACAGAGCAGGTATATTTACCAACGTCAATGTGAATAACGGTATGGGTGTCTCTGAATGGATCGATAGTTTAGGTGCTTTCTTCCCGGGATTACAGGTCCTCGCTGGTGATATCAAGAACTCGATGTTGTTACACCGGACATTTTTCAAATTGTGGAATAACTACGGTGCTGTTCCAGAAAGATGGAATTTGATGCCGCTTAGAAGTGAAGGTTACTTTCAATACTTGGAGCGTCCATACAAAGATGGAGATGTGATTGAAGGGTTTGATCTTGAATCTACTAATGAGCTCTTGACGAAAAACTCAATTGGATTGGAATGGTATCCGCTTCGTCCCGAATTGGTGGAATCCACATATCATTTATACACAGCCACGAAAGACCCTTTCTATTTAAGATTGGGTGAAGATTATCTCGAAAGATTGAGAGATCATTATATTGCACCATGTGGATTCAGTGGGTCTCTTGATATATTGAACGATAGAAGACAAAATAGGCAAGAAAGTTTTGTCTTGAGTGAAACGTTGAAGTATTTGTACTTGTTGTTCGATGTAGATAACAAGGTTCAAACAGGTAACATGGTGTTCACTACCGAAGGCCATCCATTTTGGTTTGATAAGAAGGTTTTAGAATATGATCCAACCGACAAGGCCGAGTTTGCGGCCATGAACAATTACAATGAAACGGATTCAGATGATGTTGGTGGATTTTTCAGTAGATTATTGCACACCAAGAAGTATCATCTGAATAGAGAACTTGATAAATTCAGAGAAGTGTTTTATAGAGATAGTGCAAAGGTGAAGCCATATGTTTACAGAGTTTGTGACTTACGTTCTATCACTACCTCCGATAATGGTGACATTGTGAATGCATTTGGTAAATTTGTCAGGACAGACCAGGAAGGTTATGACCAACACATTGTCGATGAAAAGATCAGGAAAGCGAATGTTAATAAAAGGCTGAGAGAAGCTGGTGGCTGCGAAGTTAATGACGACTATTTGAGGTTGGACACGTGTGATATTATTCAAAGTAGAAAGAACGGATTCTTAGAATCCCGTGTGATGAACGAAGAATCCGATTTGTACAGACTCGATTGGGAGTATGCTATGACGTTGAGGAAGCCACTATATTTGATGGATCGCCAACTATTGGAAATAGATCCAGAATTCTACGATAGATTTGTCAATGATGATGCGATCTGTTATGCTGCACAAACCACTTCCGAATGGGAAGCGTTAATGGCATCAGACGAGACATTTAGCGTTGCGCCAATATTCAGAATCAAAGATTTAAATGTAGCAGATAATTCAGACACTGAATTGGACGAAGATGACGGAGAAGGATATGAAGATGAAGATGAGGAAGAAGAAGGAACAGAAGAAAGAGTTGTTACGCCAGGTGATAACGACATCTTCGTTGCTGAATTGGAAGGGTTGAGATTAAGAGTCGAGAACATCGTTGTCGGACAAATCGACAGCCGTGGAGAGCTCATCACCGAGGCGTATGTTGAAGCGTTCCGGGATACCGTTATGGCTACGGAGGAAGACGAAGCTGCGTCTATTGTCCGTGTGACGAAGATAAACGGACTAGAGATCGATGCCGACATCCGGATATGGACGCACGGCAAGTGCCAGTTGCTCACGAACAGCGAGTCTGTGCGGGAGATGGGAGGACATGTGGTGATAGCGGACCAGGTGATCGAGAACATGTACGTGCAGTACTGATCTGTGTATAGGATGTATTGTGAAGATAATGTATTAATGTAAGGAACCGAAGGAAACAGGCACGGCGCACGGAACCTGCCCAGGGTGCGACACCGGGGCTGTCGCGGGTGCCCGGCCATTTGCAGCGCGAGCATTTCCAATTGCAAATTTGTAGCTGCGAAAGAAGAAAAGAGAGGCCCCTCTGCCTTTGTCGCATTTATTTGTTTTTTCCCGTCTGGCTCTGCAGAGAAGGGAAGATCCCCTCCTGCACTGTTAGCTATTGGCCCTTAGTCACATCTATATCTGGAGCTACTTTCTCTGGTTCCCCCCACAGATTGCCCTCTTTGCACCCCAGAAAGTCCTCCACAGACACAGCAACACACCCAGCAGCCGTCTCCACCACAGGTTCCTGCCCAAATCCCCCCGTCACACGCCCACTCCGTCTCCGATTAACAGATTACAGATCCCGTCTGCCAACGCCGCCAGACCTCTACATCCAACAGCATCCGCCAATCTACGTGCTTTCTTCAGTCCAACAGTGAAAGACACGACACTACAGTGGCCACAGAAACAGTCCCACACATTCGTCACACCACCAGGATTACAGATACGAAAACACATCCACAAAGTGTCTAGATATCCAGATTTGCATTTACTATCATAAACGACGACTGGTTTCTTTTTGCAGTGACTTTTACACATCGAAAATCGCCCGTTTCCCGTCCAGAAAACGTCCGACTCTTCCATCCATATTCACACAACCGCAGCATCCGCAATTGCAACACCAACCGGTACGCATCGCCCTCCATTTGCCAGCAAACACGGTATCTCATCGCCTGCTGTCAAGCTCAGCTCAGCTCCCTGCACACCCTCTCTCTGTCTCAATTTTGTTATAGGGCAAAATTTTAATCAAAAAAAATAAAAAATAAAAATAAAATCGAATCAGTTCTCACTCCAGTTTGCACTTTTTCCCCTGCACTCCTCACATTACCGGTTTCTTACTAACATTATTTTTTCTCTCACGGCCTCAGTAACAATTTACACACTGACCCACCACATTTGCATTATATTACCTCTTGCTATCTCTGAACACACCATTGGTCCTATTTCCTCCAGCTTCCATGTCTGACTTCGCAAAGAACTTATTTGGTTTCACCAAGCCAAAGACTCAGGCTGCTCCTCCTACAGACAATACAGCCACCACAACCATGAACCTCTCCTCCAATGGCCAAGACTACAACGAGGCCCCTCTGGGCAGAGTGGCCTCAGCTTCAGGTTTCCCCTCAGAAATCCTGCCACACGCTACTCCAACCATAGGAATAAACGAAAAGTCATATGCTATGGGCACTACCATCAATGACCCAAATGCGCTTAATAGATCAATCAACCAATTCGACCATGCTCAACAAAGTAACCTTACTGCACAATTGAGTACCAATAATAATACTAATAATGTCAATTCTAATATCACTAATAACAATAATAATACCTCAATTAATAACGAAAACATTAATATCGCCTACGATCAACAAAGACAATCGACTCAACCATCATTGAGCAAGACTCAGGGTTACTCTTTGACTAATGCATCCGACGCTGCAGACACCGTCCAAAGAGGAAAACTTCGTATAACCATTGTTGAAGCACAAGGATTATACCTGCCTCAAAAACCAGCTTCACCATACGTCGTGTGTACATTCGAATCCTCAGAAGTCGTTACTAAGGGTCCATACGGACTGTTACCAGTATTAAACAATACTACACCAAATTACAACCAATCTCTGCGGAACCCTACCATACCATCTAAATCATCCACTGCAGAAAACCCAGTTTGGAATCATACTGCTTTCTTTGATGTTATTGGTGCAAAGTCTCAATTGCAAGTGTCAGTTTATGATGAATACTGTGAAGGAAGTTTCTTAGGTCAAGTTGTTATTTCCCCAAAGACTATCGACAATTCAAGTATCGATAAATGGTATGATTTACAACCAAGATTACCAAATGAAACAGTTGCCGGTAAGATCAGAATCAAATTAGAATATACTAATTTAAGTAAGAGACACTATGGTCCAAACGATTTCGAAATCTTAAGATTATTAGGTAAAGGTACCTTTGGTCAAGTTTTCCAAGTTAGAAAGAGAGATTCTAAGAGAGTGTACGCTATGAAAGTTTTATCCAAGCAAGTCATTGTTAAAAAGAAGGAAATCGCACACACTATTGGTGAAAGAGACATTTTGGTTAGAACAGCAACAACAGAATCACCATTCATTGTTGGTTTAAAATTCTCTTTCCAAACTCCAACTGATCTTTATTTGGTCACCGATTTCATGAGTGGTGGTGAATTGTTCTGGCATTTACAAAAGGAAGGTAGATTCAGTGAAGAAAGAGCTAAATTCTATATTGCGGAATTGGTTTTGGCACTGGAACGTTTACATGAAAATGATATCGTTTATAGAGATTTGAAACCAGAAAATATCCTTTTAGATGCTAATGGACATATTGCATTATGTGATTTCGGTCTTTCAAAAGCTAACTTAACAGGTAATGGTACAACCAATACTTTCTGTGGTACAACTGAATACTTAGCACCTGAAGTTTTATTAGATGAATCTGGATATACCAAGATGGTTGATTTCTGGTCTTTAGGTGTCTTAATTTTTGAAATGTGTTGTGGTTGGTCTCCATTCTATGCTGATAACACTCAACAAATGTACAAAAACATTGCATTCGGTAAAGTTAGATTTCCAAAGGAAGTTTTATCTCAAGAAGGTAGATCTTTTGTTAAGGGTCTATTGAATAGAAACCCAAAACATAGATTAGGTGCCATCCATGATGCTGTCGAGCTTAAGAGACATCCATTCTTCTGGGACGTTGATTGGAACAAATTAAGAGATAAAAAGGTTCCACCACCATTTGTTCCTCATATTGCTAATGAATTAGATACTTCTAACTTTGATCCAGAATTCACTAATGCTTCAACATCAGTCATAAATAGACAAATGATGACAGGTACAACTCCATTATCGCAAGCAGTTCAAGAAAACTTCAAAGGTTTCACATATGTCGATGACTCAACTATGTTTGAACATTTCAATGGTTCTATGGGAAGGAAGCCAGGATCTTACAAACCACAATTCGGTTCTTTCATTCCTGGTAATCCAAACTTACCGGCAGACGAAGAAGTTGTTGATGAACAAAGTGAAATTGAAGAAGAAAATGAAGGAAATTCTGATATGGATGTTGATGATGAATTTGTCAGTGGACAATTTGATTTATAAGAAACATAAACCACCATGCCGGAATTCACATCAACAGTCATATTTTACGCTCAACAATAATACAATAATCCTCATCATCCTTCTTGTACATTAGATCTATTGATTGCAAATTTGTTTTCTTATTCGATTGTCTTTCATTATCCATCTGTTTCCTACTATTCTATATTCGATCACTTTCTGCTATCATCTCTACAAACCCATTTCATACTCATTTATTTATTTACATTCTCTTCATATTACTTTACACTTCTACAATCGATTTTGATTGTGGTCTTTACAAGCTCTTATCCTTATCCTTATTCTTATTTCATTCTTCTTATTCATATTTTCATACATGTGTATAATCATCTATATAATATACATAATAATTAATCATTCCCTTAACCTCTGAATTGTATAATTATCTTGGTGTTTTTTTTCGTAAAATCGTGAAAACTCGTGGTTCTCGAAGGCGAAAATGCGTGCTCGACGGATCCAGTCTCACTGTGAGAATTTTGGAAATTGCACTCTTCACAATTTCCTTCTTTGAGTAACTATTTCCTAACTCCATACAAAGCTTCTCCCTCCTTCCACACACACAAATCATTAGACGTATAGCCCATAGAGCCATGGCTACGTATAATGTTGAATCTACCGGTTCATACATGCAGGCTATGAATCCGATGCGTGAGAAATTGAATTCGTTTCATATAGAAAATGAAGAAGAATCGTTGAAAATACCATCGAATTTGATTAATGAGGATACAATTGCCAATGTTAAGAGTGATGTACACAAGCATGTCAGTGATATATTCAAGTCATTTGAGAACATCGACGATGATATGCTTGTCGAATACGAAGAAGAATTGGATGAAGATGACGAAGACGACAGTGATGATGATAGTTACGGAGATAGTGATGACTCTTCACATTATGAAAATGATGAATCTGCCAAATTATTCCTAGTCAATGAAATCAAAGAAGAATGCAATCGAGTGCATACGAAGCATACCGGTGGTGAAGATACAGATACAAATTCCACCCAACTTTTTGAAAGTATCATTGGATTGCTTCAAAGGGAAGATGATGATACTGGTCTTCAAGGTGCATTGTTTGATATTTTAGGATTCGAAGAGTTGGACCTAATCGCTAAACTTTTAACAGAAAAGGATGAGATTATCACACAGTACGACAGACTCAAAGAACAACAAGATAGAGGCCTCTCCAGCAGAAGTGGGTCGAAAAAACATCAATTCATGACAGCAGATCAAATCAAGGCGAAAGTCGCAGAAAATGCAAGAAGGGCAAGAGAGCAGCCATTAGCAATGGAGAAATCAGTTAACAATTATCCACATGTTTTCAAATCACATGATGCAGGTAACATCATTTCATTTACTGGTAAGACATATACATTACCAATGGGATCTACTAGAGAATCATTTGAAAAATATGAAGAAGTTAATATTCCGAAGAGTGAAAAGAGAAATTCTACAGCACCAAATATTTTCATTCCTGTTAAAGAATTAGATTTCTTATGTCAAGGTACTTTTAAAGGTTATAAAACATTGAATAGAATGCAATCGTTGATCTATGATGTTGGTTATAATACAAATGAAAACATGCTTGTTTGTGCGCCAACTGGTGCAGGTAAAACTGATGTTGCATTATTGACTATTTTACATACCATTAAACAATTTATCTCAGAAAATGAAAACTTGGATGAAGAAACTCTAGATGTTGATATTGACTATGATGAATTCAAAATTGTTTATGTTGCTCCATTGAAGGCACTTGCAGCTGAAATTGTTGAAAAGTTCTCAAAGAAATTAGCATGGTTAGGTATTCAAGTTAGAGAATTGACTGGTGATATGCAATTAACCAAAGCTGAAATCTTAGCAACACAAATTATCGTCACTACTCCTGAAAAGTGGGATGTTGTCACTCGTAAATCCACTGGTGATTCCGAATTAGTTCAAAAGGTGAAATTGTTAATTATCGATGAAGTTCATTTGTTACATGAAGATAGAGGTAGTGTTATTGAAACTTTAGTCGCTAGAACGTTGAGACAAGTTGAAAGTTCACAATCCATGATTCGTATTGTTGGTCTATCTGCAACCTTACCTAACTTCGTTGATGTCGCAGACTTTTTAGGTGTCAACAGAAACGTTGGTATGTTCTTCTTTGATCAGTCATTCAGACCAGTTCCATTAGAACAACAATTGATTGGTGTTAGAGGTAAAGCAGGCTCTAAACAGGCAAGAGAGAACTTAGAAGAAGTTTCGTTTGAGAAAGTCATAGAAATGATTAAAGAAGGTCATCAAATCATGGTTTTCGTCCACTCACGTAAAGATACCGTCAAAACTGCTAGAAATTATATTAAAATGATTAGAGAACAATTTTATGATCCTTATTTTGATTGCAAAGATACAGAAAAATATGATTTCTTTGAAAAAGAAATGGGCAAGAATAGAAATAAGGATACAAGAGAATTATTCACTGGTGGGTTTGGTGTCCATCATGCAGGTATGAGTAGAAGTGATAGAAATGTGACAGAGAAGATGTTCTTGGCCGGTGCAATCAAGGTTCTAGTTTGTACTGCGACATTAGCATGGGGTGTGAATTTACCTGCAGCTGCAGTCATTATCAAAGGTACTCAAGTTTATGATTCCAAACAGGGTGGTTTTGTCGATTTAGGTATTTCTGATGTCATCCAAATTTTCGGTAGAGCTGGTAGACCACAATTCGAGGCGCATGGTATTGGTATTTTATGTACCTCTGCTGACAGGCTAGATAATTATATTTCCCTCTTATTACAACAACATCCAATTGAATCTAAACTTACTGCTAAGTTGGTCGATAACTTGAATGCCGAAATTTCTTTAGGTACTGTTACCAATGTTGAAGAAGGTGTTCAATGGTTAGGCTACACATATCTCTATGTTAGAATGAAACAGAATCCATTTGCATATGGTATCGATTGGCAAGAATTGGCAAATGATCCACTTTTGGTTCAAAGAAGAAGAAATATGATTATTGAAGCTGCTAGAAAGTTGCATAAATTACAAATGATTGTCTTTGATGAAAGATCATCTGGTTTGATTCCAAAGGATATTGGTAGAATTTCATCCGATTTCTACTTGTTGAATGAATCTGTTGAAGTCTTCAATGAAATGATCACATCTCAAGCATCTGAGGCTGATGTCTTAAGTATTATCTCCATGAGTTCGGAATTCGATAATGTCAAGTTCAGAGAAGAAGAAGCAAAGGAATTAGATGAATTGAAAAGCGACAAGATTGTCTGTGAAATCGGTCCTAAATTAGAAAACTCTCAAAAGAAAACGAATATTTTATTACAATCTTTCATTTCCAAGGCGTTTGTCAAGGATTCTGCACTTGCTTCTGATATGTCATATATTGCACAGAATGCAGCACGTATTTGTCGTTCGTTGTTCTTCATGGGTTTGAATAGAAGATGGGGTATTTTTACTAGACACATGCTTGAAATTTGTAAAGCTGTTGATAAGCAAATGTGGCCATTTAATCATCCAATGAACCAATTCCAATTGCAACCTCAAATCATCAAGTTGATCGAATCTAAGAAGCCGACAATGGAACATCTCAGAGAGATGGAAGCTGCAGAATTGGGTGATCTTGTTCACAATAAGTCTATGGGTCCAAAACTTCATAAATTGATTGGACGTTTCCCATATTTGTTATTAGATGTCGAATGTTTCCCTATTACCACCAGTGTTATGCGTATCCATGTCATGATTGAACCTGATTTCGTTTGGAATTTTGAATATCACGGCAATGCCCAATTTTTCTGGATTTTAGTCGAAGATAGTGATAATTCCAACATTTTACATTTTGAAAAGTTCATTCTCAATAAGAAATCCTTTGCATCTCCGCATGAATTAGATTTCATGATTCCATTAAGTGATCCACCTCCACCTCAAATTTTAATTAGAGCAATCAATGATACATGGATGGGATCTGAGAACAGTATTGCTGTCTCATTCAAGCATTTGATTAAACCGCATAACGAAACAGTCAAAACACAATTGTTAAAATTACATCCTTTACCAACCACAGCATTACACAACAAGCAAATCGAAGGTATTTATAACCAATTCTCATATTTTAATCCAATGCAAACGATGACATTCCATACGTTATACAATTCCAATACTAGTGCATTTGTTGGTTCACCAACTGGTTCCGGTAAGACTGTTGTTGCAGAACTCGCGATCTGGCATGCATTTAATGAATTCCCTGGTTCTAAGGTTGTCTATATCGCACCAATGAAGGCGTTAGTCAGAGAAAGAGTTGATGATTGGAGAGAGAGAATTTGTGCAAATACTAGTCATAAAATTGTCGAATTGACTGGTGATTCTCTACCTGGGGTTCAAGAAGTGAGAGAGGCTGATATTATTATTACTACCCCTGAAAAGTTTGATGGTATCTCACGTAATTGGCAAACTAGAAAATTCGTTCAACAAATATCATTGGTTATCATGGATGAAATCCATTTATTAGCAAGTGATAGAGGTCCAATTTTAGAAATTATTGTCAGTAGAATGAATTACATTTCCTCATTTACGAAGAATCCGATCAGATTGCTAGGTTTGTCAACTGCTGTTTCAAATGCAATGGATATGGCAAGTTGGTTAGGTGTCAAGGAAGGTTTGTTCAATTTCCCACAGAGTGTTAGACCTGTTCCATTGAAGATGTATATCGATGGTTTCCCAGATAATTTAGCATTCTGTCCATTGATGAAAACAATGAATAAACCTGCATTCATGGCAATCAAGCAACATTCTCCAACAAAGCCAGTTTTGATTTTCGTTGCATCTAGAAGACAAACGAGATTGACAGCGCTTGATATTATTCATTTGTGTGGTATGGAAGAAAATCCAAGAAGATTCCTTAGACTCGATGAAGACGAATTGGCTCCATATATTAGCAAGGTTAAGGATGACACATTGAAATTATCATTACAATTCGGTATCGGGTTGCATCATGCCGGTTTAGTCGAAAGTGATAGACAAATCTCTCATAAGTTATTCGAACAAAATAAGATTCAAATTTTGATTGCGACATCTACTTTAGCCTGGGGTGTGAATTTACCTGCACATTTGGTCATTATCAAGGGTACTCAGTTCTTCGATGCTAAGATTGAAGGTTACAGAGATATGGATTTGACTGATATTTTGCAAATGATGGGTAGAGCTGGTAGACCAGCTTTCGATACGAGTGGTATTGCAATGGTTTTCACTAAGGAATCCAAGAAGACTTTCTACAAGCATTTCTTAAATGTTGGTTTCCCTGTTGAATCGTCATTGCATAAGGTTATGGATAACCATATTGGTGCTGAAATTTCCTCTGGTACGATTAAGACAAGACAAGAAGCTATGGATTTCCTTACATGGACATTTTTGTACAGAAGAGCACATAACAATCCAACTTATTATGGTATTGAAGATGTTTCACAAGATGGTATCAGTGCATATTTGAGTGGATTAATCGATAAGGTTATTGACAATTTGATTGAATCCAAATGTTTGATTTCAACAGGTGAGAAGTTAGAAGGTACACCATTTTTACAGATTTCCTCATATTATTATTTATCTCACAAGACTATTAGAAATTTGTTGAATAAGGTCT
>JAJMLU010000292.1:8802-24622 GCA_030569835.1 Pichia sp. NRRL Y-27261
GAACGATATCGTCCTTGGTATCATCGAGTTGCTCAGATACCATCCAAGAGTCCTCTATATCGATATCGATGTCCATCATGGTGATGGTGTTGAAGAAGCATTTTATACAACTGATCGTGTTATGACTGTTTCATTCCATAAATATGGTGAATTCTTCCCAGGTACTGGTGAATTGAGAGATATCGGTGTTGGTAAGGGTAAATACCACTCCATCAACGTTCCATTGAGAGATGGTATCGATGATCAAACATATAAGAATTTATTCGAACCTGTCATGAAGAGAGTCATTGATTGGTATCAACCAAGTGCGATTGTTTTCCAATGTGGTGGTGATTCTTTAAGTGGTGACAGATTAGGTTGTTTCAATTTGAGTATGCAAGGTCACGCCAACTGTATAAACTACATCAAGTCATTTGGTTTACCATTGATGATTGTCGGTGGTGGTGGTTATACCATGAGAAATGTGGCACGTACATGGACATTTGAAACTGGTTTATTAAATCAAAAGATTTTAGGTCCTGAATTACCATTCAATGATTATTTCGAATACTATGGTCCAGATTATAAATTAGAAGTGCGTCCAAGTAATATGCACAATGCAAACACTCCAGAATATTTAAATAGAATCATGACACAAATCTTCACCAATTTAGAAAATGCAAAGCATTGTCCAAGTGTTCAAATGAATGAAGTTCCAAAGGATATAATCGATTTTGAAGACGACGCTGAAGAAGATACTAAGGAAGCCATCGATACAAGAGGTGGTAGTTTAAAGAGCCGGGATGAAAGAACCATTCCTGAAAACGAATTCTTTGATCATGATGAAGATGCCGTCAAGGCCAAGGATAAAGATATCGTCATGACTGAAGAAGTTACTGCTCCATCCACTGCGGTCACCAAAGCCACTACTGCCGCCACCGAAGTTGCCGCCGACGAAGCTTCCAAGGACGAAACCAAGGAAGACGTTAAAGCAGACGGAATAACGACAGAAAAGAAAGAAGAAGTTGCCGCTAGCGATGACAAAATGGATGTCGATCCATAAAATTAAACCCTTGTCTTTTTAAAATGATCTGTATTTGTAACATATATTTGAATTTATAATTAATTGAACTATCTATTATTATTAAAGGAGAGTAAATTTAGAAGTGAATAAGGTATTTAAAAAAAAGATATAAAGAATCGATTTGTGATAATAAAAACAATAAACCATGCCATAAACGTAAAATAAAAAAGTTTAGAGAAAAAAATGGGGGGATAATAGAATAAAACAGTGCTTACAATTTAGTATTTGATTTTGAAGATTTGAAACCTAAGTTGAAACCCAACATTCCATTGATTCCATTCACCCAGTCGCCTTTACTTTGGACGACACACCAAACACCGCTCTTTCCGATGTTCTTAGTAGTTTCGCAGATGTCTTGAGAAGGAGGCGAAGGAGTTTCGTCTTCCTCAGTTTCTCTTTGTAATCTCGAGAATGATTCACTGATGATATGAATTTCGTCACCAGGGACCATTTTGAGTTGTGGAATACCATCGATGGATAATTTCGCATTGCATTTCGAATAATCGATCTTGACATTTTCCTTGCCAATGACTTTGATAAGGATATGAGAATTCAAAGGTAAGATCAACGGTCTGAAGGATAAACTTCTTGGGCAGATCGGAGTCAACAGGATACATTTGACTGTTGGGTGAACGATTGAACCACCTGCACTTAATGAGTATGCTGTTGATCCTGTTGGAGTTGCGAAAATGAGACCGTCGGCGGTTGTTCTAGTTAAGAAGTTTCCATTGATATAGACATCTAAATTGATTAAACCAGGTAATGAACCTCTATGTAGGACGATATCATTCATTGCATGAATTTTCAATTTTTTCAAAGTTTCTAATTCTGAGTGAACGGCAATATTGTCGAATGGGGCGTCCATCACTGAGGAGAGTCTTTTCAATCGATCGACTTCTTCGATGGCATTATTTGATTTTGTCTTTCTATATGAAGTATCTAAATCTTCACGTTGTTTATTGAGTACTTCTGATTCTTCTTGAGCTTTCACGATATGACATTCGATTCTCTCTCTTTTCAGGATGTACGATTTGGATTCGTAGACTTTTCTAAACGCGTCTGCGTGGTTATTGAAGTCGAAAGGTAGTAAGAATCCCAACGTTCCTAAAGAGAAAGACAAGACAGGAGGGACAGCAGTATTGGAGAACATCGAGACCCCTCTTAAGATGGTTCCATCTCCACCCAGGGATACGATGAGGTCTGTTCTTGGTATTATGTCGTTGAGAGGGCCTGTGTATATAGGTATGGAATCATTCATGAGAGCATGAGAGTCGCCGTTCTCGATAGAGTTTAATTCTTCGGCGACTTCGGGGGTGACAATGATGTTCACCTGTGGATAGTTGACGTTGAGGAACTTGATGAAGGAGATGGTTGCGTCGAGGACTTTAGAGTGCCATGGCTTCTTGACGATGAGGACGTTACGTGGCGGTTGTTTCCAGACGAGGTTCTTGATGATAGAGTTTGCCTCTCCGGTGTAAGTAGGGAAGTGTCTGTTGGCTAGTGAGTCCACCGGGTGGAGCTTGATCAGGGCCAGCGGGGAAGGGGCCCTGTGTGGGAGGGCGAGTCTCTGCGTCGTTGAGAAGAGTCTCCTGACGAGCGTGGACATGTGGAAGTGTGGTTGTGGGTTGTGGACGTGGTGGATGGTACGGGATCCAGCAAGAGAGGCAAAGAAAGGAGCAAAGAAGAGGTGCCTATCTGTGTCTCTGCAAGATGTCAGATTGCATGTTAATGGCACCTACACGCAAAATAGGATCACCGCACGGGGAAGTGTCATGCGCTGGCTGAAAAACGCTGAAATCCCCCGCTTTCTCCAGCAATGGCCGTCCGACAATATAAGCATCTTCGGATGTCCGGATGGGTGGCTACTTACACTACACGTTCTACGTTAATCAGTATCATTATCATCAATCTACAATGTCCAACAAGTCCTTGCACTCGGACCCATGTGGCTGCACGAAGGCGGTGCCATGACACCCAACTGCACCCAAGACCTGTTGTGTTGCTCTCCAGTGGAACCCGCTGGCCGCCATGCCGCTGGGGCACGTCCGCCAACCCCCCGTGCCAGGGACGTCCTGGGCCCGGGCTGCCATCCAACACGAAGCCGGAGAAGCAGCCAGCCTCATCCCGACGCTGTGTGGGGGGTGTTTCCCTGTGTTTTTGCGTTACAGAAGGAGAGAAACCAAAGAGAAGAGGCGTCTGTACTGCCAGAGTGGATCCTGGAAAACGCAGCGGGGACGGCCGCCCTTTTATACTTCCCGCTTTTCGTCTCTCCCAGTTTTTTTTTTCTGCGGCGGCTGAGCGTTAAGAGCGTTGAGGGTTGAGGGTTTCTTCTCTTTGCACTGTGGGGAGCATCTTTCTCCAGCCACCAAATGCTGGCATCCAGGCAATGCATTCAAATGGCTCGACTATCCCAGAGCTAGCAACGTATTCGATTGTCTTGTCAGTGTAGTGCTCTACAGTAGAAGCTTCCACCCAGAGCGTGCCGATAAGACGGCCGTGGCCGGCACCCGGTGCACGGGTGTTTGCCCAAAACGGAGAGATCTGAGAAATTGACTGTCCGGCGGGCGTCAGGCGGCTCAGGTGGCTCAGAAGCCAAGATCACTTCCTCTTCTCTTCTTCTTCTTCTTCCTGTTCCTATGCAACCCCTTCTTTCGAGTCGATTGAAAGCCACCAGGCACACTTTACACACACAATCACACAGTAGAGAACACTATAATCAACAAGAAACTTGCTAAGCACATTGCAATTGGCTTACTCAATCCCATGAATGCGGAGGAGCATTCTGACATTCGTAATCGTGATGATGCTGAATTCAACTTCAATTCGATAAACTCACAAGTCCAGAAGGTTTGGAAGATGAAGGAAACGTTGAATCAAGTAGGGATACCCTACAGTAAGACCTTGGTGGCAGAACCAGAGTCCGTTCAAGGAATGTTGGTAGTTGGTACAGGTAAAATCATTGATGGCGTTGCCACTGCTAAGGTTAAGAAGGAAAAGGTAACAGGCACAATCAGTAGAGAATTCAGAAGCGTATGAATCAGTATGACGAGCACAGTTTGTGATGATTCTTAGAAGATACGTTTTGTCAATATGTATCTTCGATAACAACGATTTTCAAGAACTGTGCCGTCATGCTGATTCATTACATTTCATGGTTGTATTATGTATCTCAACTACAACCCTTGCAATGATACAAGGTTAATGCATACAGTCTGGACAGATGTCTGGTTTATTGGAAAAGGTAAGAGACATCTCTGAATCATCATTGAATGGAGAATGCACTTCAACCATGATCTGACACGAATTGAACTATGACCCGAGTATGATGGTTTTCAATTACTAACTACACAGCAAGGAATAGAAAAACAGATTTCTTAACGTGAAGCTAAATCAAACGGATGGTGTTAATTACTTGAAAACTCTAATGGATGATATAAAAAAAGAACTTTAAAAACATTTTAATCAATTACTCATGAAATATACCACTAAAAAAGATACTATCAAACAATTCAATTGGGAAAGTGTCATACTATGGTTACTATTTGCACCGGGAGTTGACATGCAAATAATGGATGACACTAATACAAGGATAGTGGAACTTCATATTCTTCGCCACTTGTCACAGGGACATTGTCAGAGTTATGGCTGATAAAAATTTTCTAGGTGGATGGAACAGCAACGGCGAAATTGATGAAGAATTTCGTCGCCGCATGGGAAAATCACAAAATTTATTATCACATAATGGAACACTCCGGAATCCTGATGATTTAAAACACATCAATGCAGGCATGAGTACCAGTGCTTGTCCACTAACACTTGTTTGTTGGCTACCTTTCCCAAATATATATTGAAGAGTTTGTATTTCTTAGATCTTCTATCCATAAATTTCCCAAAATCGTCTAATTGAATTACAGTTTTCTGATAGATAGAGAGTGGTAGAACAGTGTAAGAGTTTAAATGACACACTCGGGCATTGTACATCCTCAATTTGTAAGATGAAGCTTTTCCTTTTCGCCTTTCTAGTCTGTAGTCTTTCTCTGATGCGATGAGCCTTGGGCCTTGATGGATTTTTGACAATGGACACGCCTTTCTTTGTCGATCATGGGGTAAGAAGCTAACCCGCCAGCTAACCAGCACACACGCAGTCTATCTGGTGTGGACTGGCTCGATGCGGTTGATACCGATGAACTGTGCTTGATCCGAACTCAATTTAGTAAATGTACCTATCAAGTAGCGTAATGACCAACAATTCCTTAACCATGGTACAGTATAATGAGCTGGGTATAGTGATACACGGCACAACTTAATGTGACAATGAGTATTAATAGGTTGGGATGATATGAAGGGGAAATACATAAAGTGCAGGAGTCTAAGCAGTTGAAAGAAAGAAAGAAGTGAAGTGAAGGAGGTTGGGTGATCTAGGAAGGAAGGGACGCTTTTATAGCCAGTGAGAGGAAGCCGCGTAGGCTATCTCGCCGCTCGGTGGCGCAGTCTCGCTCACCCGCCACCGGATCCGACATCCGACACCCGACAGACATTCTCTACTTCCTTCTTTACTTACACAGTCTTTCTTTACATACTTACTTACACACATCCCCCTGGTACACCACCGCCCGGAGCTCCTCTGCACCTAGCACATCGCCGTCGATGCAATGGCACGTCACGCCGGCACCCTCCAGCTGGCGTACGTCATCTTCGCCCAAACAGAAATCCGACGACGCCGTGTACACCACATCCGTCACAATGTCTCGGATGTTCACCTCGCAGACGTCCTTCTGTAAAGAGTAGCACACAGCACTGACAACGATCCTCACAAAGTCAATCCCACGGAGGCCTGATGTTTCCCGGTCGTACGTGCTGTTCACCAACAGCACCTTCCGGGCATTCTTCTGCTTGACAATCTCCTCACCGACACCTCGTAGTAATAACACGGGAACAATACTCGTCCACAAAGACCCAATACTATACACAACACAGTCGCTGCTCTTTAACGACTCCATCGTCCGGCGACTCGCCTTCGGGTGTATCTCCTCTCCATACGGGGAAATGTAGAAAACTCGCTTGATTTTACTCTCTAATGGTGGAATGTCATTCTTATCGTAATAAATCTGCGACGTGCCCAACGAAGGATGGATCAACTCTGTGTCATCCTTCTCGTCCTTGTAATGTACCAAGTCCTCGACACTCTTGTTTCGGCTGGCAATGGAATTCAAAATGGCCATACTCGAAGGATGGGAAATCTGACTTTGCCCACGGATAATCTCTCCGTTCTCTAAAGTCGCCGCAATATGATACGTGAAGTTCGTGTTCAAGCATCCGGCAACGGTGAAGTTCTCGTTGATCCGACACACACGGCAAATCAACTCGATCCCACTGTCTAAATCTCCAAAGAATAACCTTGCACCTGTCAAAAATAAATTACCAACACTGGCTAGCTGGAAATTGAATCCCAACCTCGAACGTTTGTGGATCTCCATATCCACGTGGATCAAGAATGACAATAACAATACCTTCAAACGTCTCTCGACATCGTCCCATATCCAATGTGTGCCTTCCACAATCGTAGACCATTCATTCTTCGCTTCAATTGGATCATGAGATAATCGATACCCGAGCAACTCTTTGACACCGCCAACAACCTTACTCTTCTTCCCAAACTCGTCGTCAGGAATCAAACTCACCAGCCGGGACCGGATATCTCCAATGGCACAACCGCCGAGGACTCGAATCACTTCAGAACTAGAACCTCCGTTGTCAGAAACGGGCAAAATATAACTCACCGTCGAGTCCTTCGAATCAAACGCTGAAAGAATGTGGTTGGTTGCCGTACCTCCTGATATCACTGTGATGTTCTTCATGCCGTGTCTGATTGTCTTTAATCCCCAGAAGTGTGCATGAATTGGCCCGGCAAAGAAGACACATCACACAAACACAAACAGCGACCGCGTACCTAATCGCCTGGCTGACGGCTGACTTATCTCAAATTTCAAGTCCCTCTTTTTTCTTCGACACCCTACACTCTTTTTCTTTCCTTTTAGTTCTGAAAACAACCACCCCTACCACACACTATGGCTCCACCTAAAGCTCTCGTCTTCACTGACTGGGACGGAACCGTCACTCTCCAAGACTCCAACGACATGCTGACAGACGATCTTGGAATGGGTCATGAAGCACGTATGAAATTAAACGATAAAATAATCGACAACACATTGACATTCAGCGATGCATTCAAACAGATGCTCGATTCGGTGGCTGAAAATGGCCATTCTTTACAATACTGTATCGATTACCTCGTCAAACATGTCAGTTTAGATCCAGGTTTCCAATCAACAGTTCAATGGTGTGCAGATAACGATATTCCATTAATCGTCGTCTCAAGTGGTATGGATACCGTCATCGAAGCTTTATTACATGCCTTATTAGACAAATCCCTACATCCATTTATCCAAGTCTATGCAAATCATGTTGAATCTCCAAATGCTGAAGGTTCCTGGAATATTGTATACAGAGACAGTTCCGGTTTCGGGCATGATAAGAACCAAAGTATCGAACACGCAGCTGCAAAGTACTACGGCGACATCACTAACAAAGACAGGGGTCGCCTCTTCTACTGTGGTGACGGTGTCTCCGACGTCAGTGCCGCCAGAAGCTGTGATTTACTCTTCGCCAAAACCGGTCATGATTTAGTCGATATCTGTATCCGTGACAAGATCAACTACATCGAATTTTCCTCATTCAATGATATCCTTGCAGAAGTAAAGAAGGAACTCGAATTGTAATCTTCCCCATATAGTACATGTATCCTGTGTCATGTGTAAACTCCCGACTTTAATATAACATTCCGTAAACATCATCGCCTTTGTACCCGAATTTGGTGCATTCTTGCGATTCGAGTCACGCTCGATTTTTCACTAATCGAAATTGTCAATTTTTCCTAGACTCTCCCCAAGGTGTTCATTATTCTGTCATTTAGAGAACAGGGGCTGCACAACCAATGTCACAACCACATACAACCGAAGAACTGCATTCCATTGCAGAGAAGATCCACAAGAAGTATTTCGAAAATGAGTACTCTTTCACAAACGACGATTCATTCAGCATATTCACAACACTCAGATACGATCCTTTGAGTTATACAGGTACTGTCAATCTAATCGATGCTGTCAATTCTCATCCATTAGATGCGTCATTTTTCTACCTATTGCAAGAACACGTTGATAAGCTTCGAAGAGCAGGAGAATTCTTTGGATTCCCAACAGGTAATCTTACGATATCTACATTATTATCACATTTAACAAACGCATTATCTATATCAGATAAGTTAATTGCACATCGTGTTAAAATCTCCATTTCCAAAGATGGACTCTATTCGATCGACCATGCACCATTACCTCAATCGCATACACTTACGATGAATGTTCCTGATTATGACGAATTTCAAAAGATCCCAACAAATTCAACATCTTCCATCCCAGGTTATTTACAAGAATGGAAAGGTTGGAATTTGTATTTAGATGCCCAACAATCCCAACCGACACTGTTCACTTCATTTAAAACATCTAAAAGAGAAGTATACAACGATGCAAGAACAAGGTTTAATATCGTTCCAGGAGATCATAGAGAAGTTTTATTACAAGATAACAATAATAATATTTTAGAAGGTTCGATTACGAGCATTGCATTCTGGAGACAAATCAAAGATCCATTGACTAACGAAGTGTCATTCAAATGGATCACGCCGAATCTAGCATCAGGTTGTATGGATGGTGTTATAAGAAAACATTTAATCGAAAAGGGTTCGATCATTGAAGGTATAATTCCAGTACGTGAATTACATGATGGTGAATACGTTCTTTTGATGAATGGTTTGATGGGTGTGAAAGTCGCTAAATTAACTTTGTAAAGTCTATAGTTTACGTCTGGAAGTAATCTTATGTCTTAGTTTATCGTTTCAGCAGAGTATTACAGGTAGAGTAGTACGTGCATGTAGTGCTTCACATCAATGTGGCGTGTGAAATTTGAAATGTGGCGTATTCATCGACGCGTCGATGTTTATCGTTACACGTGACGTTACAGTAATTAAACAATTCATATAAATTAAAATGTACACTTAATCACAAAAATAAGAGATATTGATAAAAAAAACAAGCAAGGAATGATATAAACATACTCCCAAATAGAAATGCTGAAATAACATTAACAAAAATAAACTAGGAAAGGTTCCCAAATGGGAATGTCGAACTGACATTCACAGATAAAAAATAATAACAATAATACTTAAGACACAATTAGAACAAAATAGAGAAACCGAAAAGGATACTTAAGATGCTGAAGAAACCAAATTGATTGTTGATCATAACGGCATCACCTTGGTAGATAGAAGTAGAACGTGCGGAAGATGATGCTGCAGATGCCTTCGTTTGGGATAAAGTAACGATGGTAGTAACGGTAGTATCACCGCTAGTTCCAACAAGTGTAGTCGTGTATGCACCGGTGGAACCAGTAACAACTCCATTAATGACAGTAGTAGTAGAGCCAACCGTCACAATCTTGTAAATGGTATATACTGATTCAGTATCGTCACTTAATGGACAGTAAGTAGTGTAAATGGTACTGACACCGTTAACAACAGTAGTGGCAAGAGATTGAAGAGCAGTGGTGGTGGAACACTTATTGTCAGAACAACTGGTAATAGTTACGAGAGTCTTAGAGTAAGCAGTTGAAGTAATAATATTGTTGGTGACCGCAGCACCAGTTGTAGTATTAGACGTACCAGTTGTGGCACGGGTAGTAGAAGATGATGAAGTAGATGAAGAAGAAACTGATTCTGGTGAAGTAGAAGAAGAAACTGATGATGTGGAAGGCGAAACTGATGATGTGGAAGACGAACCTGATGATGTGGAAGACGAACCTGATGATGTGGAAGACGAAACTGATGATGTGGAAGGAGAAACTGATGATGTGTGTGTAGATGATGAAGATACAGAACTGGTGTAATCTGGGTTGGTTGCAGTTGCTTCAAGTGTGTATGTGACAACGTCTCTCTTAGCCTTACGCATTTGAGAACCTAAGTCTAAGGTAAGTAAGAATTTAACGTAGAAAGACTTTAATAAGGAGTCAAACGAAGGACTGAACTTGATCCAAATATAGTTTGAAGCAACACCTTCATTAAGAGAGAGACCATCATCGCTGAATTCATATTCTTCTGTTTGAACCCAATTACCTGGAGCACCGACGTAAACTGTGAAACTGTTTGCATTCAGAGTAATACCAGTACTACCTTGACGTTCAAGATCTAATGCGTGAATCTTTGAGGCACTTGGAACATAAATATTCCAAACAGGACCGTTACTCCATGATGTTTCGATTCTTGGTGTTTCGGTTGAAGAAGTAACAGAAGTGATAGAAACAACACTGGTTGATGAAATAGAATCTGATGAAGTAGTTGTCACACCAGACGCACCAGAAACGTAGGTTGTTGGGGATGTAGTGGTACTAGTTCCAGTAGATGATGTATCAATACTGGATGTATCAGTACTGAATGTATCAGTACTGGAAGTGTCAGCGGCAGTAGTACCAGATAACGTAACATCTGTGGTTGGTGTAGTAGTTGGAACTAATGAAGGGTTGGTTGTATCGGTACTGGTGGTATCTGTACTGGTGGTATCAGTGACAATAATGCTATCGGTGGATGTGGAAGATGAAGTGTCAGTGTAAGATCCAGAGTATGGTTCTGTGGTAGTGAATGTTGACGATGAAGATTCGGTGTTTCCAGAGTATCCGGAAGAGGAAGAGTCAACAGAAGAGTCGGATGATGATGAGCTGAAATAAGTGTATGAACTTGAGGACAAAGATAACGTAGAAAATGATGCAGCGGAACTTGATGCATATGAAGAGCATTGTGGATTGTCAATATCTAAAACGATATAATCAAAGACGCCATCAGATTCCACGTCTGCGTAAAATGCAAATTGGAAAGCGGATCCTGGATCCTCAGCTGCAGCAGGGATACCAACTGCAACAACTCTAAAAGGATAATAAACACCAGCTTCAGCATAAATGTAAAAGTCTGCTCCAAAATTACGAGTTGTTCCAGAAAATAAAGGTTCATCTTCGTAGCCTAAATCGATTTCTCTACTACAACCAAATGCACCTTCACCGACCCAAACAGAAATGTGATAATTGTAATTGAATGCAGTAATTGCAACTAATCCGGATTCTCTTGGAATAAAATATGCAGTAAATTCATAAATAGTATCTGTGGCAATAAGAGAGGAATCATCCCAAGCTGAATATTGAGAATCCAAACTGAAGATACCATAATAAGAGGCTGAAATAATAGTTGATGTAGCTATTGGAAGTGTTGTATATGCACCCCCATAATAAGCACAATCAGTAATTGAAGAGTAAGCACCAGATAAAGAATAAGCAACAGCACTGTAACCATTGAATGTTGCTGCTGAAGTCGCAGTAACACCACTACTAATTGTGGTGGTTGCATCTTCACTAGGAGCAAGGTCTAACGTACAAACCTGAACAGCGTCTTGGCACGGGATATCTAAAATAAAGTAATCAAGAACATCGGTTGTGGAATCATTATCTTCAGTATCGAATACGGCAGCAAATCCACTGGTATCGCCTTCTGCGTAATCGCCTGCAGCCACAACAGCTCTAAAAGGATAGTAAAGACCTTCTTCAGCATAAATGTAAAAATATGAATATTCTTGATCATCAGCTCCTGTCAAGGAGATTAAAGCATCTGTGTTAGAATTGTCATCAAAGCTTCTGTCACATGAAAATGCGGCATCACCAAGCCAGAAAGATATATGGTAGTTAAGAACAGCACCAGTAAATACAACAATCCCTGTGGTAGGTGCTATAATATAAAAACCACAAGTCAAACGAAAGAATAAAAGGTTATGTTAGTATTTTGTTAATGGAAAATGCTGCTAGTCTATTAGATTAAATGTGACTTACCGAGATAGTATCCTGTTATAACAACAATAGTATCAAGAAAATTAATTGAAGAATCGTCCCAAAATGAAGTACTAGAATAACTGTAAAGACCTAAACCAGTTGCAATAATTGTGGTTTCTGCGACAACCGGAAGAGTGGTAAAGTCACCACCATATGCATCACAACCTGCTGCGCTAAAAGCATTTTCATACGAGTATGCAATAACACTAAACGCATGAACTACTGCATCTGGAGTAGCAGTATGGCCACCACTGGCTGTATATGTGGGACTGGAAAATATGATCTGTGAGGTACATGTTGCAAATGTGGAACTGATCAAAGAAAAGAGACATAATAAGAGTGATGATCTAAATCTCATTGTTGATGTTTGTTGGTTGAGGAATTGGAAATGAGAATAGATCAAATAGTAAACCTTTCTAGGGATAAGAAACTATTTTTTTCAAAGGGAATTGGATTGGTATTTATATTCCGTCGATATCGAAGTAGCGGTCGTGGATTGCTATATATATCAAGTCGGAGCTTGTAGATCTGCACATGTGGAGTGTGGGATTCGAAAGCTGCAAATTCGATCATTTAACCGTGAATTGTAATTTGCTTATATAGAGATCATTATTGATAATTCTGAGTATATATAGTACATCATTCGATGTAGACGCTACATATATATACACTTCCCGAAGTAGCATTGTTGTCATTCTGCACATTGGTCAATGGCCCGCGTATATTATAAGCCGCCGTTGTGGAATTAAAACACACAGATCAATTTAGAGCAATTATAAAAATGTGATGCGGATCTTCAGTAATGATTTATTTTACTAACAGATCTATTAATATATTAACTTTACATCAATCAATCAGTTTCAGACTATGGCCTGCAGTGTTCATTGCAGGAATGTCTCTCCGCCTGTGGAATAGCAATATATGTAAGGGAGAGCGTATATATATATGTGTGACCTGCAAAAGTGATGAACATTTCGAACAAACGGCTATTCAGCATCGCAAACAGCGGCTGTTCCGTGCCGAGGTGCCCAGAAAACGATTGCTGCTCTCCAAAAGGAACGTGCAATTGGGTCATTAATTCGCCAATTTTCAAGCTAACCCGCCGCAAATCGCCGACCGTCAATACTGCAAATCCGGGGTCCCGCATTGTTCTTGGCTCGCCGACGGGGCCCAATAAATTTGTCAATTTATTGCTCCCAGCGCGCATGCAGCGCTCCCAGTTTTTTTCCAGCTCCCGCCGGTCCCGCCAGTCTGGGCAGACAACGGACAACGGGCAACGACGATATCTGTCCGTCGCAATTTATTGCTTGTGTTTCCCGATCGGTTGCAATATGGCAGAAAGCTTCTGGCTGCTGGATTCACATTAATCCTTTCAATTTAAGATCGTTTATCGGTCTACAGCACACTTAATACTGTTGACAATCCGGGTATAGATCGATTGCTTGCAATTGGTGCAATCACATTAATAGTGGATAGGTCACCACCCCATGACCCCTATAGAGTTAACAATTCAGTTGTCCCCGGGCACTATAATCGCCAATTACATCACAATTATAAGTGGTTTAATTCTACGGAGGTGTGTGTTATTTATAGGAACTTGATCCGTGTAAAATGACAATTAAACATCGTCTGCGGTTAATCGTGTGGCGCAGTAGGTTGCGCACGCGCCGCTTTGCATGTGACACTGTGTTGAATTGAGTGGATCACTTATTCTCCTATTCACCCTATACTGTTTCTCTGAAATGATGAATTAACAATAAACATCGGTAAACTTTCAAATAGATAAAGAACTAAAAATCATTAAATAAGCTATACAATCAACATATACAACTATGTGAGCCTCAAGCTCAAGCACTTCTATTCTTAATAACGGTTTCATAATATGCAGCTGGTGTCAATCCAACATAATAATCAGTTAAACTAATATTTTTTTCTTCCAATTCTGGAGTCCACGCTTCGTATTCTTCTTCGCTTCCTACTGGTCTTTCAGCGAGTGATGTCACTCTGAAAGCGTGTCTAATATCGTCAGAATCCCAATCGCTAGTCGGGGTGTGTAAAACTCTTCTGTTATCCCAAACAACGACTGTACTGGCATCCCAACTCATTCTAACATGTGCATCTAAACATGACTCAATGTGGTTCAATAGAAACATTAACAAGTTATCACTTTCTTCGGTTTTCAAGCCTAGTATTCTTCTAGAGAACCCCTTGTTTATGTATAAACATTTTCTCTTTAAAACAGGATGATATCTAACTAATGGATGGATGGAATCGACAGGATCTTTTCTTTCAATACCGCCGGTTTGTTTTGCATAGAATGCTTGATCTTTAGATGTGTGTAAAACTTGTAAACCTTCTAATTTTTCCTTCATGAATGGAGATAGTCTATCATAAGCTTCAAAAGTATCCAAAAATTGGGTATCACCTCCAGTTTCTCCAGATTGTAACATCGCAAACAAGGTAATTCCTGGTGGTTGATTTTCATAAGTAACATCAGAATGCCATCCAATATTATGAAGCTTGTTTTGGAAAAGCTTGTCGTACTCTTCTGCAGAACCTCTTCTGAAAACTAAATGAAATTCAGGATGGTTTAATGGTGCACCAGATGTTGGATGAACATGTAATGGACCAAAATATCTACCCCAATCTTTGATATCTTCAAACGATTGGAACTTAAAATCTTGATTTCTGAATGCAATAACACCTCTTTCTTCAACAAGTAAAGCTAAATCATCCTTTTGCTTATCAGTTAATTTACTTAATTGAATACCATCAACTTCTAAACCTAACTTTGGTGTAACTCTTTTAAAAGTAACGTTCTTGTCCTCAGTTAAAGACTTAAAAGTTGGGTCACCAAATAACCCTCTATCGATGTGTCTGAATGGCTTGAAATGTTCAAAGGCATGGTCATGCTTAGATTCCCATGTTGGTGCCCACTCTGGGTGTTCTAATCTATTGATATTGTCGTCAGAGACAGTTAAGACGCCATTATTAGCCTTGTCACTGTCGTTGTGGAAATGGATCGCTTCATCGTAATTGATTCTACCAAGGGTTGTCATCTTGGATTATCTAGTGTGTATGTGTTGTTTAGTATACAGAAAAGAATAAATACAGAAGATAGATAGAAGCAAAGAAAAGGTAAAAGTGAAAACTTGAAATGAAACAAAAGGAATATCTCGTCCTTTTATATAGCATCTACATGACCATTAAACCAGAGTTCCGTGACCTCCCGTTTCAGTCACTTCTGTGTGTTTCGGTCCGTAATTGGATAATAATCACCACTGTTACCGCATCATCAATCTGGGGACACTGATAATGCCCATATGGTTCAGCCACAATGGAGTGTGGAGTGTGGCGCGTGGCGCGGTGAAACAATTGTGGCGGAGTGTGGAGGGTTGAATTGATAGCGATGTCTATATAGACTCGCTGAATCCACGTAAAAATTCTGATATACCTAGAACTCTAGTGAATCATTCTCCAGGTCACGTTTCTGGTGACCTTCTTGTTTCATGAAATTTTCAACATAATCTTTAAAAAGATCAATACTTTCTTTCAAACAGGTGTTTTTCCAATCGAGTTCGTCTTCACTGAAGATTTGATGTAAATTAGGGGCATCTGTAAATGGGTTGAACTCTTTCTTCGATGGATCAAATGTAATACAGACATTACCTGTACCTGGATGGACACAAAATGGAGACTTCAATAAATGGTTCATTTGTCTAGAAACCTCAACATCCAATCTTGGATATAACATATTCAAAATCATTTCCTTTCTCCAGT